>PQME02000252.1:0-25368 GCA_003004525.2 Aspergillus sp. MA 6038 | reverse complement strand
TATCCTGTTATCATCTGGATACGGAAGGTAATAACGCTAATGTACTCCGTATGGAGCATCTATACACCGGGGTATTAATCCTTATCTTCTATCCATCGAGCCAGGCCAAGTGCCATAAACAGTCACCGAACCTTGTATTCCCTCCGCGGAGTAACAAGTCAATACATATACAAGTATATACTCTAGGGTCTCTCCAATAATAACGCACAGGAAGCGGGAAAAAGCAAACCCCATCACACTGCACGCACCCGGGTGAACCAATGGAATTTCCGCATTGGGAATATTCGGGCCCAGGATGATTGTGTGATGGGATGAGGCTGCATGCATTGCAGGGTGGTAGCTAATTAACTAGTTTAGTTGGTCGGTTGGTTGGTTAGTTAAGTTTAGTTCCTGCAGGGTGCATAGTGCAGTGCGTCGGGCAGGGGACTGGAGAAAGTAGACATGGTAATACTCTTGTACGGCACTGCCGTACTTTGTAGACTCTGTATGTATACAGAGTAAGGTAGCTGTAAAAAAAAAGAAATGACAAATACTAGTCCATCCCATTGGCATGGAAGTAGGGCTGGGTTGCATCATGATTGCTGTATTGAGTAGGTCGGGACCGACTCAACACTCTAATTAGTTACTTAGCACGGAGTTCTGTTAGGGTCGATGATCGGGTACCTTGTGAACATAGGTCTGGTGTTGAAGTAAGCTATGTCTACGAAGCAACTAATTAGTTATATCCATGTCGACAGGTTACATATGTATACACTTTACACGAGCCGAGGAGACGGGCAACGATGATCGGTCGGGAAAAACACCGAGTCCGGCAATTCCTGGTAGGATCAGCAGTGATAGTGACAGTTGACAGTCCTCCGTCGTCAGTACTACCAAGCAGTACCAAGCAGTACGGAGTATAGGGGGGATTTAGCCTCATCTCCCGAGTCGTTACCGACTAAACCCCGCATACAGAGTCTTAACATTCCCAATAATCGCACTCTATATTCTTCCGTCGTCCAAGTAAGAGGACCCCGTGCTTAGTTACCGACACTGGACTGACCAAAGCACCTCGTTGCAAGCACGTGCTGCACGTGTCCGCCCAAAAAAAAAACGACCTTCCCGACTAGTGCAAGCGATAGAAGGTGTCTTGGTCTTTGTCCGCGCTGAGCCGTTCTGCCGGAAGGTTTAGCGCAAAGTTTATATACCGGTAGTGTTACACCCGGTACGATCCAGATAGGGGAAAGAGTTGTTGCTAGGCCACATACTACGTAGGTTCGAGATATACTTACCTCTTGTGCGGGTGTCGAGTCCAGGCCCTGACTAGGGGCCCCCCCCCCCGGGCAGTTGGTGATAAAGTTATGCGACATGCAGACGAACACCTTACCTGTGTGTTTCTGCGTCTGATATTATCATTGATCCTCTTTTTCCTGTATGTATTATTATCATCAGTCTGGATTTGTATTCTATACTGTCTACTGTATACATTGTATTCCGTAGACCAAAAATGGTCCGTGTATGAACCATGGATCTTGGATCTACCGGGGGCCTCCAAAACTCTAACAGAAGGACTACGAAGTATGCGTCCGAGTAGTAGGCGTAAATCCTAACCAGCAACACGGATACAGGTACCATCTGCAGAACGCAGAGTCCAGTCCGTACTCCCCGTCAGGCACAGATGTCGATTTACTTTGTCTACTCTGTATATGCTCTGAATTACCCACAAAACTATCGACTATTGAATATTGAGTATGAACGGTTGAACCGCATACTCTCAGTCGTACGCGTCTGGAAGGATCATACGGTATGGTAATCTGTTGATCGAGGGGCGTTTGCCACGGTTGGCCCTAGTAGCGCGCTAGTCCCGGATGGGTTAGCGCGTGACAGACTCGAACCCCTGTTTGGATTTCCGAGTCGGAACGAGTCGAAATAGCAGCAGGAAAGAGAGAGACGAGACGAGACGAGACGAGCAATCAGTAGATTGAAGAATAGAAGAGGTGAGGTTAATCGTGCAGAGAAGAAGGAAGGGAATCAACCGAGGAAAAGGGGACGCCTCCGGAGTGCCAGTACGGAGGACTACGCAGTCGGTCCGTACCAGTAGTAGTATATGTGATGCCGTGATGGATCGGCTCCACTGCGTCTTTTCGCTCTGGATGGCTGACTACGCCGCCTCTATCAACACTTCCGCTCTCCATCACTCACGTCCGGCCCTCCTTCACCTTCACCTTCACTTCATCTTCACCTTCACACCCGTTCAGTCCTATCCTATCCTATCCTATCCATCCTGTTCCATCCTATCCGTCTGATCGCTCTTCCTCCTGCGCTCATCTCTTCATCTCCCCTCCCTCCTCCTCCTCCTCCTTCTCTCTACCCTCGTCTCATCTCCTCCTCTTGTACTCACTCTCAGGTGGCATACGTTCATTCTCCCATCTGCAGCTGTCTTAAACCAATTCTCCCTTGCGTGTGTCTCTGCATCTCATTTGCCCTTCCAATCATTTCTCTTCCCTCTGTCTGTCGTCTGTCGTCATATTTCCTTTATTTATTTTCCTCGACTTCATCTCACCATCTCCTCTAAAAGGTCCCCGGTACCTGGGTGTACACCCACTTCTCTCTCTTTGACTCCCTGATCACTCTCATTCAATTGCTCAAATTGTCCCTCTCTAAAGTACTCCCGGTGTACACTGTACTCTTTTGGTACATTCATTGCCACTGGTACGTGAACCCCCTTCCCCAGCATTCCCGTCGCGCTTCGTTTGCTTCTCCCCTCCCCTCCCCTCCCCTCCTCTCCCTAGTTTACCCTCGTGGTCATTCATTCCCAAGCCTGCTGGCTCCTCTCGCGCCTTCCAAACATCCTGTGACGCCCTGTCATTCCTCTTGTGGCGCCCTTTGGTCTCAATGGCTGACCTAACGTCGAAAGCCTTCAAGCAGTCATATCGACCGCTTCCCATCGTTCAACCCATTTCCTTGGACGTTATTATCCCCATCTCTCTGCCCTAAGATGCCGAGTTTTGCTTCCCACACATAATTTGGTCTGTGACCGCTGTCGTCTACCCTGATGAGCAGAATTTCAAGAGATATGGAACCCATGAGGCGACCGATTCCCCCTCTCAAAATCGCCAAAGGCGATTCGAATCTGTCTCTCGCTATTGGATCCAATTCTACTTCTCCTCGCTTTTACTCCAACCCAAATCATTCGCAAATGACGCCTCCCATGACACCTCATGCCCTCAAGGAAGGCGATAACGCCATGTATTCTCGATCTGAACCCCCCCGAGCCGTCTTCCATAACTATCTCCGTGCTTTCTACCCTTTCCATCCTTCAGGTGACGTCTCGCCCTCCACCGTCACCTTGCCACTAGATCAGGGCGATATTATTCTTGTCCATTCAGTCCACATCAATGGCTGGGCCGATGGGACTCTGTTAGATACCGGCGCCCGCGGCTGGCTTCCCACAAATTACTGCGAGGCCTACGACCAGCTTCCCATGCGACCCCTCCTGAAAGCCTTGACGGACTTTTGGGATATCATCAGAGGTGGTTGTGGCTCGTCGCTCAGGGATTTCGGGAATCAAGACTTGATGCGTGGCTTGATCGCCGGTGTCCGCTTTCTTCTTGTGAGTATTAATTACTTTGGCCCTTTTTTTTTGTGGTCTGTAGTCTGCGCATGGCTGCATGCTAACAGCGTCGAAAAAACCAGGAAAAATCAGAATGTCTCACACGGGAATCCTCCCTCATCAAGCAACATGATGGGTTACGCAAAGTCCGGAAAGGCCTGTTGTCCGACTTGTCATCCCTGGTAAAAACCGCCAAGAACTTCCAGGATATCGCCAATGGCACACCAACCGAGGAGGAGGTTGAGTATGTCTTGGATGAGATGTTGCTCAAAGCTTTTCGCATAGTGACTCGCGGTGTGCGTTTTCTGGACGTTTGGAACGAGGAGGTCGGTCTCAGTCGAACCATTGCAGAACTGGAACAGTCCAACATGCAATTTTCCGACGAAGCCCAGACCCCCTTGACACCCCCATCGGAGACCTTCCCCGACCGCGCTTCCTCCGTTGCCGAGACTGAACGGAATGAGTCCCGCTTGCTTAGCCGAAGTCGTATGGACATGAGCCGCGCCTCGACACGAATGGACATGACCGATTCGTACTCTTCTCGGCCAGTGTCCGTCTCCACGAAACGTGTCTCCCACCGCGTGTCATACTCAACCCCCGCTGCCGCGGCCCGCAACCCCAATTTCGCTTCCGAACGCCTCAACGTCACGTACGATGCCTTCCTCGGAGTCTTGGGCTCTTTTATCGGTCTCCACTTGCAGTCGCGCTCTTCAACCGAATTGATCGTCACAACTGAGCAGTCCGTGCAAGCTTGTCGCGCCTTGCTGACCGTGATTGAAGCTGTCTGCGAGCACGGCGTCCAAGGCCACGAACTCCTGGAACTAGCCAAGGAGGCCATGTATGATCGTCTTTCGGAACTCGTCCATGCCGCCCGCGAAGCCTTTCGACCGGCCCAATCGTCAGGAGATGATGATGTTGTTTTCATGCCGGATGAGGGCAAGCGCCTGGTGGATGCCGCGACGGACTGCGTGCGCGCCGCCGGGAACTGCTGTGCGAAATCCCGTCTTGTGCTGGAACAGATCGGCGATTTCGAACTCGAGGGGCCGGTGGAGGTAACGCTCGAGTCAAAACATGATCACGAACATGACGTTATCCCCGAAGAAGAGAAGACCACTCCACAACCTCAACGCACGGCCCAGGACGATCAAGACATGTCTCTGCGTCCGCCACCCCCACCGCTCCAGATCCCCAAAAACGGGGACTATAGCCATCTCTCCCCTTCCACCCCCGGCCTGACCGACGATACCACTCCTTCCTCCATCAACTCTCGCGCCCTGAACAGCCCAGCTCATCCCCCCGAGCTTTCCTCCTTCGTCCCCACCAGCGCGGACAAACTTTCCTTTTCGTCTTCGTACGAGGCGCCGCACTCGGCGGCAGAGAACTTGCGTCGTGGAAGCAATGCCAAGTCTGAGGTCAGTGAGTCTTTTGGCCGCGGTGTTACCAGCACCGGGAGCAGCTTCACCTACAACAGCCACCTTCGTGATTCTGAGATGAGTGGTGTGTCGCAGACGTCGACCCGAGCCACCTCGCCCGACATTGGCAACCACTACCAGCCCTCGCTCAAAGGCAGCGTTAGCCATTCGACCTTGGCCGAGGAGAACGAAGAGACCGAAGCCAACCTCCTGGAGAAGACATTCGCCCACGAGTTGATCTTCAAGGAAGGTCACGTCATGGGGGGCAGTTTGCGCGCCCTGATTGAGAAGCTCACGGCGCACCAATCCACCCCGGATGCCATGTTCGTCTCGACGTTCTACCTGACCTTCCGTCTCTTTGCCACCCCGCTGGAGTTCGCCCATGCTTTAGCTGATCGCTTCGAGTACGTTGGTGACACGCCACATGCGGCCGGCCCGGTCCGTCTGCGGGTCTACAATGTGTTCAAGGGATGGTTGGAGTCGCACTGGCGCCACGACCGCGACAACTCGGCCCTCGACTTTGTCGCGCTGTTCGCCAAGACAACTCTCATGCAGAGCCTCCCGTCGGCCGGCCGGCGCCTGGTGGACCTGGCTGACAAGGTGTCCAAGGTGCACGGACCGGTCGTACCGCGTCTGGTGTCTTCCATGGGCAAAACGAACACGGCTACGGCGCAATACATCCACCCGGACACTCCTCTTCCACCGCCGATCCTGGGCAAGAAGGAATCCAACTTACTGAAGCAATGGAAAAACGGCGAGGCCACGCTGAGCATCCTGGATTTCGATCCCATGGAGCTGGCCCGGCAGCTGACCGTGAAGGAGTCGCGGATCTTCTGCTCGATCCTTCCGGAGGAGCTGCTGGACACGGAGTGGATGAAAAAGTCGGGATCCTTGGCGGTCAACGTTCGGGCCATGTCGACCTTGTCTACGGATCTGGCGCATCTGGTGTCGGATTCGATCCTACAGCTGGAGGAGCCGAAGAAGCGGGCGGTCGTTATCAAGCACTGGATCAAGATCGCCAGCAAGAGCCTGGAGCTGAACAATTACGATTCGCTGATGGCGATCATCTGCTCACTAAACTCGTCCATGATCTCTCGTCTCAAGCGGACGTGGGAGGTGGTTTCGCAGAAGACCAAGTCTACCCTGGAATACCTCCGGGGGATTGTGGATGTGTCGCGCAACTACTCAGTTCTGCGTCATCGCATTCAAAGCCATGTGCCGCCGTGTCTGCCATTCGTGGGCACGTACCTGACCGACCTCACCTTTGTTGACCATGGCAACCAAGCCTTGCGACATCTGCCGACGGACGATGGCGAGATGGCCGTGATCAACTTTGACAAGCACATGAAGACGGCGCGGATCATCAGCGAGCTGCAACGTTTCCAGATCCCCTACCGCCTGGCTGAAGTTCCCGAACTTCAGGCATGGATGCAAAACGAACTGGTACGGGTGCGCTCGAACGGCGAGAAGAGCCTGCAGACATTCTATCGGCGATCTCTGGTTCTCGAACCGCGAGAGGCCCCGCCGCGCAACAACCCTCATTCCGATGCCAGCTCCTCAATCTTGGAGAACGCCAAGGACAAGTTTGACTTTTTGTCCCGGACACATCCTAAAACCAAGTCGGTTGCAACGAATGGTTAATAACGCCTCCTTTACCTTCTACCTTTTTTCATTCCTTTTTTTTCCCTACATTCTACCTTATGATTTATGACTTGCCTTATGTTTTATATACCGACGCAGTTATTCTTTTCTCTCGTTAATTTCTTGGTTTTTTTTTATGCATATGTGGATATAATACTTGGGCGGCGCTTGTTTTATTCTCGTCATTTTTGCGCGTCATGTCTCACATCGATGGAGTAAAGGAAAGGAAAGAGACTTAGGGACGAACGGGACATGTACTTGACATACAAGGCAGAAGACAAAAAGGAAACAAAAAGGTCAAGGTCAAGACAAAATTAGCCTCGCGGCGAGGTTTGGGTCAAAAGGTCGGTTGTTTTGTATGATATTGTTGATAACCACATTTCTGCACTTTATTTCACTTTTTTTACATTATGGAAGGTAGCCAGCCCTAAGCGTCCGTATCTCCAGACAAACCTGTTGACTTGATAAACACTGGACCTACGACCAGACTGATCATACATACTGCATCTGCATACTGGTATGTTGATTACAGTAACTCCGTACAAGTACAATAAAGCATGCATGGCTACTTTAGTTACCTGCTGCTTGACCGTTTAGTTAGTCGACTCTATAGACTATCTCATATCATATCATATCATATCATATTACAACCCAGCTAAAACTCTCCTCTTGTCTCCATACCTCCATACTTCGTATATCCATAGACTACTTACTAGTCTGACTTCAATAAAACGCCACCACCACCACATTCCACATTCCGCATTCCTCATTCTACATGCCTCATATTCTATGCAATGCTAGATACAGATAGCCAACGCCATCGTGGCAGTGTACATCCATCCATCCATCCATCCGTCCCAGACCAGCCAGCCTGGCCCGTTTGTGGACCCGTAGCCGTAGCCGTGGACATGGATATGGACATGTCCAATGCAATGCATGCACACAGGTAATAATGCGGCGGGACTCTATTCCCGGTAAATAAATGGTAAGCACTCAGTGCTAGTTGGTTATTTAGTTGCCTGCTTGCTTGCTTGCTTGCTTGCTTGGTTTGCCTATTTAGGACTGACTCCCTTTAGGGCCCTAGAGCCGGCCGCTTTGATTGTATGGCTGTATTATATACAGCTGTGTCTATTTCTGCGGTATTATACTCCGTAGTAAGTGTGCATGTGTGTAGGCTAGTCTGCTCCGTACTACTGAGTCAGTGCAGTCGACACAATAGCCAGATAGGCAGATGATATACAAGTATAAGGAGTACAATAGTACGGTACGAATATAGTGAAATGGTTTCCTGGTGCTAGTTGGAGTAGTCTTGGAGTACGGAGTATGTTTCCGTTACTTTAGGTAGTGTATGGAAATTAGGCACTATACATATTCCCGAAAGCCTCTAAAAACCCTACCCGGCTAATATCATCCAACTCTAACCCCGCGTCTAACCCTAGCCCCGCGTCGGCGTCACCACAAAAAGACTGTTGCACCTCCACGATCGGCACCATCGACGGCCGACCATGTGCGCACTGGAACGGAAACACGCACCGCGCCAGCTGCGCAACTAACTGCTGGCACTCGGATGCTTCGAGAACATCATTGAACATGATGGCCGTACGGCAGGCACGGGAGTTCAGCAGGTCGATTAGGCCTTGGGGGCAGTTGCTTAGGCGCTGAACCCAAGGTGTAGCAGTATTATGGTCTTCAGACCGATTTAATGGGTTCTCCTCGCGCTTCCAGACCTCGCTGCGGATAAGCTCAGTAAGAAGGCTAGGCTCTGTCCGGCAGCGTTCGGCTATCAGGGTGGGAAGGGAATCCACGAAAACGCAGATCTTGTTCGAGGTCTGCTCAACGTGGTAACCAATGCCCCAGGACCGGAAGAATCTCCGATGGCGTTTGAGTAGGGTCATTTCCGTTAAAGGTGCCTCGAACATGATCGGCTCTACTGGCATAGTCTGCACCTGTCCACGAGAGGATGCAAACATCTCCTCGAATAGTCGTTCGACTCGACATCTCTCGTCCGCAGCATGTTGGTCAATTAACACTATAACTGCTCCTGTCTGCTCGTAATCAGGCGAGGCTGGTAGCTTCGCTAGGATGAACTTTCGGTCAACCTGCGCAACTACCTCCGCTCTTTCCAGATGTTGTTTCCACAACTTGCCGCGGAACTTGGAGAATCTCACTGTGTCCAACCCGCACATATTCCCAGAGCTGTCTTGCGCTTCGAAGGCCCTATCCAACTCATGCTCATGAGGCATCCCAACATCAATACAACTAATTGGCTTCTCCGCGCGAGTGAAGGTGGGATTGTCCCATTTTTTCAAGAGATTATCTACCCAAGATCCCTCTGTCGCCGTGGACATCGCTGAGGTTGGTCGCCTGACTCGCTCCAACACCCGCTCTGGTTGGATGAAGCCGGTTGAACGAGGTCTGTTATTTGCTGTCATTGGTTCCACTGGATGGCCAGTTCGTGAGTTGACCAGATGCGTTCGCCCTGTATACGGATCGGTCCATGGTAATGTCCCATCAGTTGTCTTTGACTCATCCCCACTCTCAATTTGCCGCGCCGGCTGACCCTCCACACTAGCATGATCACGCTCATTCAACGTGGTAGCTGCTGGTTTTCGCACAGGAAGCTTCGCATGGAACATGGGTTCCTTAGAGCCCTTGACTCTAGACCAATCACCAAAATTCTGATTGGCCATCGGAATTGCTTTTTGGAAGTTTGGGAGCTTTAGTCTAGTATCGAGTGCCTCTTCTGTGCTTCCTGGAGTCCCCAGCTGGCCTTTTGTGCTACCCTTAGATTTACCGGAACCCTTTGGATCTCCTTGACCAGTTTCTTGAAATACTTGAGGCGCTTTTCGCTTTCGCTTCCCAGCACGGGGCCGTAGGTTGCGTTGTGTTAGAAACTCATTGATCATGGCTGTAAGCACATCCAGGATGCGCTGAATGGACTTGTTAGTCTCTGGAGCCATTTCATGGTCGTCCTCATCCCACTGCTGGAAAACATGGGTGTCAATCCGTATATAGAACATCGGCCACCTATTGACTGTTTTCGGTACCATCCTGGTATTCAGTAGTATACTATCTTCTAGCGAGGTTTGGTTGCCGCCAAAGTCAGATGAAGCGAATAACCGGTTGACCTCACTGAAAAGCACATTTGTAGCGTTGCGCGGGAAAACAGGGACCATTCCCAGCGAAATGAATTGTACTCTTTTCGTAGGACTGGGAACAAGACACAGTGCGGCATGAATTGAGAAATCCGGGACGCTCGCAGAAACCGTACTCCAGCAGTCAGAGCTTTGAGCGTTAGCCAGGCCAGCATGCGCGAGGATCGATGAGACCCGCTGGACGTCCAGCCCATCCTCCGTCCGTCGACTCAGCGCTTGCGGCCGAATGGCAACCTTCCTGTTTTTGCTTTCATCTGAGAGTACCAGCTTGGTGAGTTGATCATTAGCTAGCATCACCGCGACAAGGAGTTGCTTCAAATCTTCCCATTCACGTTCTAGCTCGTCCGGTCTTTGGAGAGCCAGTGCTCGACTCTTTACGCGGACTGGCATGTTCCCAAAGAGATCGTTGACTGTGACACATGTTCCATAGCCACTGAACCGGAGACGCTGCTGTATCGGAGCCGGCAACAAGCGCGCAATTGGTGTCGAGTGGTGGAATATGATGGTGTTTGTGCTTGAGTGGCGCAAGTGACGAGACGTGATGGTGAGCAACGACAGAGAAGCTAACGATGCTAAGAATGAGCCTCTTCGACTGTATATCTCTCCATACGAGCTGAATTTCGACGTATCTGGCCAGTGATGAGCAAGACCATTCAGAAGCCGGATTACCGGTACGCAAGACATACGATGCGCCTTCCCTAGTCCTCCATCGGACTCGAATTCATCTGGAGGTATCCCCTCGCCATTGTCTTCCACCACGCAACCGCCACGCTGGAAGTCAACTGCCACGGAAATGCTGTGCGCATTCGCATCCAACGCATTCTTGACCAGTTCCACGATGACACCGTTTAGGTGGGTGATCGAGGTGGACGACTTGAGCTTTGCGATTACGTCCAGCGGGAGTGGTTTGATTTTCGCATCTTGAGCCGACATACTGAGAATGGTAAAAGGGGCAAAATGCTGCTTTTTCAGACTTCAAACCTCGCATGGCGCACAGTTTCAGCTGCCGTACTGATTGCCGCTCTGTCGTAAAAGAGCCTAAAACAATGCATCTCCCAAAAATTCGGTAAGGACCAAAAAGCCGGTAGCTGTCACCGACAAACCGATTCAGTGCGCATAGCTGCGAACTCAACTGCTGCTTCCTTGCAAAGTCGATGAGGGCGAAGAGAAGGCGTCGGACGTAGGTCGACGTAGAAGGAGCCGCGATAAGTGCTATCACGTGGCGATAAGATATGTCTATATCTTACCAACGCCAACACTGGACGAAGAGCTCATACTTTAAAACAAGGGTCTTTCATTTAAGACAAGGGTCTGAAATAACTAATGCCCTACTGCAGTCTACGAGGCGGATCGCGCGGCAGTGAGTCTATCTTGCTAACTAGCATCGCAGCCCCGCACGTACTCTGGTACAAGGACGCTATTCAGGGCCGTTACTTAGTCTATAACGAAGGACAGACATGGCAAGGCCATATCTGAGTAGACCGGCAGGTTGTCAGCTAGATGGACCGTAGGTCAGGATACTCCGAGAAGTCGATTTGACCGAGTCCAACTCATGAGGAGCCCTTGCATCCCTGTATAGCACATAGATCCTGGTGATATTGGCTTCAGATGCTGCCGATGTTAGTTCCCGCGGCATGAGGTGGAGCATCCACGAGTACTCTGTCTGTCGCAAGGGCCTTAGCTCGAATAGTATCCCCATACTTCTAGGAGTGTGGGTTGACGTGCCTGCAGACGCGGCATATCAATGGGTGAACGTGCTGCTTCAGCTAACGCCAACAAATGTAGTAAGACAACCGGAGACGGGACACTGTGTGATCGTCTCTCGTCAAATTTTTAGCGCCCTTTTGTCCTTTCGCCGGGGTCTATAAGAGTTTGGACTGTGGCGACCGGAGGGGTTCTGACGATCCAGATACGAGTGAGTAATTAGTGAGCTCGGTATAGCAGTAGATGAATGCTCACCAGATATCTCTGTCGATAAGAACCAATATATTTATATACATATATAATATATAATATTAGATTTCTGCGTGGATGCTGCTTATCCCAGGGCATGACCTGAGAACCAACTATTACAGGAGGAAGAACGTGGACGACAGACTGTTGGGTTTGGGCGACGACGGTATCACGTGCATGCCTGTGACTCCTGACTTGCGCCGAATTGCTGCACGTTGGGCTCTCGCCATCTCACTTACAAACATATCCTTCAAGACTCCGGATACCCCTGGTCGTGGAATATAGACGATTATCCTGTATTTTATTCCCTGTTGAAGGAGTTTCTTATCGTCCGCGTTGCCACCACCGTCACAACTCCTGCGCGTCTTTGGCGGTTCTTATCTGATTTGGCGCGGCGCTTCTCCCAGGTCCTTCAAGGAGTCTCTTTTCTATCGCCTTTTTACCATCGACTTGAACGTTACGTACATCTGTATCCCTAGCTATTCCAGCTTCTCGGGGTTTCAGCAAGGTTTTCAGCAAGGCCAAAATGGCCACCGCGGAGGCCCCTGCCAGGGCACATGGTATGTTGCGCGGACCTCTCTTCAGGCGTATCGACTGGACTGACAAGTATGCTATGGTAGACCGCAATGGCCGTCGTCGCCCCTTCTCGAGTTGGATGAAGCGCCTCGCAAATCTGAAAAACTCATCGTCCGAGTCGAACACGGTCCGTTGGTCCAATAGACTCCATACAGCGCCCAAGGGCAAGAAGGGTAGCAGTCGCAGCAGCAGTCACCGACGCCGCAAGAATAACCCCTACCCGCTCTCTGGGACGACAGATGGTATACGCGAGTACAATAGTGATACAAATGACTCGCCCGCAGAGTCCAGCGATGAGAATGGCGATCGATCTCGCTCGCAAAGCGAACCCTCCCTGGCATGCTCGGGCTACGACAACCATGCCATATCGACTGCGCCTACAATTTCTACCAACGGCGACACCTACTCGAAAACAGGGACAATGGCGACAGGAGGGGGTGGAATTAGTTCTAGTGGTGGAGGCGAAGGGAGTACATTCTCGTCACCGGCGCCATCAGTACGATCATTAACGACAACCTTGACAACGGTTCAATCCGCCGCTCCGTCGACCCATCTTTACAACGCGCCAAATGTATACCAGGGCCTACCCCATGTGAGCTCAGCGCAGAGCAATACCAGCCAGCAGGTGCAATTTTCACACCAGTTCCCACCATCCCCGGCGACTGCTGTACCACCGCACATGAACCCCAACGGTCATACCTACAGCTCAGCGACAGCGAACAACATGCTGACAGACAACGCGTCTATTCTGACCCTGGCATCCTCGTCGAAGCGCCGTCGACGGAACTCTCTGGATACGAATGCGTCCGTGCGCGCGTTGGCGCCATCGTCGGTCTTCGGTGGAAGCCGTGAGAGTTTGCCAATGAGTGTGCTCAGCAGCCAAGTCGGTGAACCATCCAACGCGTCCGCATTCAGTGTCTCGGGAGCGCTCAATCGACCAAGCATGGTGGGTTTGGCTAGCGCGGAACGCGCGAGCGTGTACTCATCTGGTGCGTACGGCGGTGGCGGCGAGCGAGGGAGTCTCTACACGACCAAGCAGGGCTCTGGAGCAGGTGATGGGGCCAGTATCCGAAGTGCAGCATATTCGCATGGACGGAACGACAGCAACACAGCAAGTGTTTCGGGGGGTATATGCGGTCCACCAATCAACCAACCCATGACCAATGGACGCATTAGTTGCCGTAGCTCAGGGTGGGGAGAGATCACCGAGCACGAGGTCATGGGAGACGAAAGCGATGATGACGACAAGGAGATGGAAAGGAAATAATTACATGACAAGGTCGAGACCAAAACGCAGGTGTCGACCGAGGATGCGAGGAAGAATTAATCTAGAGTCATTCAACCTCACTCCACCGACCTTTTCCAATTCCAGATCTTACATCTCTCGCTCGTTTGATAAGAGTGAGGAAGATTCATGACGAAGTTACGCAAACCTATTTCCCCTCGATCCAATGCAGTTCAATCCAATTCGACCCGGAGGATCAGAATGTACGGCCGGAGTACATCGACTGCTTTAGTTCATATACTTTCTTACTTCTACTTAATGATTCATGTGCGGAGGACTTGATGCGAAAAGGGAAAAAGGGAGGAGCATTCATCGGATATCGACTTTGGTTCATGGCGTTGGCACTGGCGTTGAATCAAATCATGAACCATGTACTCCCGTGACACAATGATACTATGGTTGGTTAGCGCAAGGGAATTTAACATTTATTCTTATTATTGCATTGGGAATTTGCTAGTTTTTTCTGCCTTTTGTGTGAATTACGTGGGTTAGGGCTTCATATGGGTTCACCCAGATCGCAGCTCATAAACAGTCAGGCAACAGAACTGTAGTTGCAAGTCCAATTTCACCTACTACACACGGAGAGGTCTAATGTGGCATGCCGCAAGGAATAGGTAACAAAGGGTAATAGGGCTTGTATTTCTTGCTGTAGAACAGCATTCGGAGTATTAACAAGGTGTTTGAATCTAAACGTTGAACAAAAATCATCAATCATAAAACCAAAACCAACTCTTCCCCTTAGTCCGTCCACTAGACGCCTCCGACCCCGAGAGAAATAGTTTGTCCAATATGCACAAACGAATAAGAAGAAGAAGAAGAAAAGCCGACCGAACTATTGACAGATATAAAAAAGGTAATAACGACATAACTTTCTTTAACTTCATCATGATCTAGCCCTGGCGGTCTTCTCCAGAGAACTTAACTGCTGCTGTGTGGCCAGGAACTTCTTGAACATGCTTGCGATGTCATTCTGTGATGTCTTGCCCTCGTCGGGGTTCCTACCGTTCTTCTCCGTAATCAAGTTCTTCAACCATTGGTTCTCCAGCTCCAACGCCGTAACCCGAGCTTCAAGAGCCGCATTCTTGTCGGTGGTATCCTTCACCGTCTTCTCCAGCGTCTGCTCACGGACCTTCTTCTTCACCCGGAATCGAGCACTGGCGGCGGTGTTACGACGGCGTTTGTCTTCTTCGGCAGTGACACGCGCAGCTTCCTCCACGCTCATCGGACTTGGCTTGTGGGACGGCTTGCGCTTAGGGGCTGGCTTAGGGTTCGGAGTGGGAGCCTGGGTCGATGTAGCAGATTGAGGAGCAGATGCCTGGCTAGGCATGTCGGTGGTGTTCGGGTTAGGAAGGCCGGCAGGAACAGACGGAGCATTCCCAAATTGGGCATTCTGCACGGGAACCGACTGGTTGTTGACGGTGCTGTTGTTGAAGTCGGTCGACGGGAGCTCGTTGTTCATATTGCCCAATCCATCTACAGACACCAGTTAGAATGATTTCACACAAACACGTCGCATATTAATCATCCGAGCTTGCAAAATAACGAGCAGAAACAAGAGCAGGCAACCGCTAATAAGGCGCAGACAATGCAGTGCAACTTCCAACGGTTGAGGGTAGCCGCGCGGTCACGTGAAATTGCGCAACACGAGGCCCCGCTGACGTCTTGCCCTGGACCAATAGAAAAGGTTTTTCGTGGCCCTTTTTTCATTTCTTTTCTGCTTGTCACACAGACAATCCGCTGCAGGTCACGGCCCTAGCCGAAGAGAACTGAAGGGCCCGTGCGATGTGGTGTGCGTAGGAGGAAATATGGTCAAATCGAGAAAAGCAAGCAAAAAGCAATCACATAGGCAAAGCAGAGAAAAAGCGGGGAGTAGTTAGAAATGCAAAGCAAGATGCAGTCTCCGCCCTTGCCGACTGAGAAACGGTAAAAATGGTTGGGTCAAAAGATGTGAAGAGTTTGGTGACAGGGTTCGCAAATGACAAGATTCCATTGCTAGATCATCCAATTGCCAGCTCTGATGCAAAAGCACATTGTAAACTCACCATTGAGGAAGTCCAAAAACTTCAGGTCCGGGTTCTGTTCTCTATTCTCCTTCGACTTATCATTGTCCACCGAGTCAAACGTAGGCAGGTTCAAGTCTCCAAGCTTGTCGAAATCGAAGAACTCGGCGTTGGTGAAAAGAGACAATTCGGAATCGAGGTTGAACGAATCCTGCTGCTGTTGCTGCTGCTGCACAGCCTGGTCATACGGCGAGGGGATCGCGTTCAAGTCATCGAGGTACTGGGAGAAGTTGGGGGCGCGACGGCCGTTGTATTCGGACATGGCGGGTAGTCAGTCGAGGCTGAGATGCCTCTAAAACGTCGAATTTCGCAAAACGGTGTATTTCTCGAGAATTCGATGCCTTTTCGATGAATCGAGGGATTTGTGGTAATTGGGCGTGCGGTTTCAACGTAGTGACTGTATACGTAGCACTTCCTGTCTCAACTGTCGATATTCCCTCCTTCTTTTCCTTTTCTTCCGTTTTCTCGCAATTTTGAACACGATGATCTGGTTTGAGTAGTCGATGGTGCGCGTGGGAATGTGGGTGACAACGAGACCGGGGGAGGGGAAGAGGAGGAGAAAGAAAGCGAGAACCAAACGAAACCAGCGGCGAGGAACCACGTGACTTCGGCTTTCGGGATTTGGAGGAACGGCGAGGGGCTGCTGAGTCAGATGCAGTTTTTTAATCAAACTAACCAGCTACTAGTTGCAATTAGTATGAACTATGAAGTGAATCCTGGAGAAAATAGAGAGCAATATGGGGAGCACTCGTATGCTACTACTATCACTGTGAATTCACAGGATACTTTATTCTATGCCATCACGATTACTTCCCTTGCCTCCCGTGTTCCTTTGCCACTCGCACTCTTTCTCCGGCAATTCCAGCAACAACTCCGGTTCAGGCCGAAATCGGAATTCGCTTCCTGAAAACAGACGCACTTCCCGATTAGCTCGAAGATTGAAAGTCACGATTTAATAATCCTAGTTAATGCTAGGATCATCCTCATACCTACTCCGTAGACTCCAGCCAGTTATTGGCTCTGACTGGCTGGTCGCCGCTTGATTCCGTTTGCGCGGTTCCCGCTAGAAACTAACCCACCGAGACTTGGGCCTTCTCCTTTGGGGGGTTTAACCCGTGCCGGTGTATTGCGTCAATGCTACTTCTGCCAGATAGGGTTGTGAAATACAGAGCACTGTCTCTGGTAACTGGATTGCTTTATGTATACATAACAGAGTACTTTATGAATTGAATTATGCATATTATGCATGGTTTGTCATCTAACTTATGCTGAGACTTCCGCAGAATACATTGTTCTTTTGGTTATTGTTTTGTCTCTTAGCTTAGAGAAGGTATGTCTTTTTTTAAACCCATTCAGTGAGGGGTAACATGGCAGATGATGCTACAGTGGGATATTGGGCAAGAAACTAATCCATGGTTGCATGCCTAAGTCATCAGGCATTAAATTTGGCTACCAAGACTGTGACCAAACTTCCCTCTCAGACTGGAACATCAATGTGCAACCCAGTGCTGAACAGAACTTGGAATTCTGAAAAGATGAAAAGATTACAGAACAGCAATGGGCGCTGAGAATGAATACATTCCCCATTTGAAGCTTATGCCTGTCACCCATGGGGATGCATGGTGTGGATTCAGTGAATCACCATGAGAAGGAAGGGAGTTTATTCTTCCTGATATCTGCCTCCCGCTCCCCCTTTGTTCCAACTGAATTGGGTCAAATAGCCCCAACAAAAGCTTCCACAATGCTGAGCAGATGATACAGTTTGTGGACATCACACTTGCTGCACCAAGCCAGCGCTGAGACCATCCAAATCAAATCAAGTGATAGTGCTGCCTGGCTGGACAACATTTCTGCATTCCCGTGAGCCAACCCTCATGTCCTGTAAGGGCGCGGTGGCAGGCATGAAATTATACAAAAAGCACAATAGAAGAGACACAGTTGTGTTTCAAATTTTGTATGGCATGGATATGTTAACAGCAAGACATTAATTACGAACTTCTTAACACAAGGGTGATCGAGGAAATCCGTTGCGTCTCGAGAATGCAGATGGAGATTGAAAAGATCCTTTCTACTTCCCAGAGGAGACAAACTCGCAGACAGCTACGACCACTTATCGGAACTACTTTACGAGACCGTGTAAACTTATTTGCCCTCTTTCAACATCTTCGACACTAAACGTTCCTTCAACTTCTTTCTACCTCCTCCCTGCCAAGGGAGCTTCCCTTTCGTCATATTCTCCCTTTAATCCTCTTCACGGATATGTTGTCCTGTATTTATTCTTAATGCCTCTCATTTATTTCAAGCTCAAAGAAGCCATTGGTTGACTGCAGATCGGGAAAACTAGCCTAGTTTACAGGGCTAGGGCAAATCGCCTGGACCCCTAGTAACCCAACCTCGGTGAATAAATATGGAGTAGAATGGAAGATGGAAACAAGAAAGAGGACTATGTGTATTTATAAATAAAACTAAATGGTTAACAATGGTTATAACTATACATGCTATGGTCAGAGTAGACTGTCGTACATAGCATGCTGCAGCTTTTTGGGGCAAACCATGACCCTTTTGTCCATGAGAGTTACTAGAATAAGAGAACTCCGTCTGTGCGTGTAAAGAGGCTGACTTGTTTGGCACTTACTTTGGGCGGATTTTCTTGAGGGATTGGGTGAACTCCTCTTGCCAGAGTGAGGGCACTTTTCCATAGACTGTAGAGGGCTTAATTCAGGCATTAAACCTTCTCATTTTCAGCGAACCCAGGTGACATTTGGATAAATACCTCCTCATCAAGCATACTATAAAGCAAGGTGCTGACACTCTCTGCCGCACGCTAGTTTCTCGGAGTCGGAGATAACGTGTCGACGGACATAACTAGATATTGTTATGACCGCTTAAAGCGGCCATGGTCCTCCTTGCAGTCTAGTGGTATCTTTAGGTCCACTCTATTTAACATATTGCAATTTTGTTGAACTTTAGCTGCGAGTCTCCTTGCTGCCTCTGGAGAAAGTTCTTGAAGTTTTAATCAATTATTCTTCATCACGAATATAATTTCCATTGTGGGTGATAGTGCTGCACTGTGGTATCTAATAGGGCTGTTATTACTACTATGCATTATGGCACTTCAGAGACTCGTCCGCAGCCTAATACAATCTTCGATCGCAAACAGAAAGGGCTCATCGTCTTTGTGGTTTCGGTCGCTGCAACCTGTGAGCTACTTACCTTCTATTGTATATACCAAGCTCTGCGATATGAATACTAACTTGCTAGTCTCGACGCTGGGATCCAACATCTATTTCCCCGCACTGCCCACCATTGCCCATGACCTCCAGGTCTCCGTGGAGTTGGTCAATCTGACTGTCACCTCGTACTTGATCTTCCAAGGGCTTGCGCCTAGTCTTTGGGGCCCAATATCCGACGTCAAGGGCCGTCGTGCAGCATACATCGGCACATTGATTGTATCCGTCTGTGCATGCATAGGCCTGGCAGAAACAAAGAACTATGCCACACTGATTGTACTGCGGTGTTTGCAGAGCGCGGGCAGCGCCAGTACCATTGCCATCGGGTCTGGTGTAATTGGGGACATCACCACGCGAGCAGATCGTGGCGGTTATATGGGATTTTTCCAGGGGATCACGTTGATTTCGATTGCGATTGGGCCTATTATCGGAGGTGCACTGGCGGGGTCTCTGGGCTGGAGGTCTATTTTCTGGTTTCTGACGGCTTACAGCGGCGTGTTGCTGGTGTTGGTTTCGCTGCTACTTCCGGAGACGTTGCGGTCAATCGTTGGGAATGGAAGTCGTGCTCCGGGCAGATTCACCCAGTATCCGTTGACCTTCTATCAGCGCTCCACGAAGGTGGCCTGGGACGCAGATGAGGCAGCGGTTCAACAACACCTAGCGGCCACAAAGCGTATTGACGTCCTAGGCCCATTGCGCATGCTCATCAGCAAACAAGCCGCCCCCATCGTCTTCTTCTTCTCCATCTACTTCGCCTCCTGGCAGATGAGCATAACCGCCATGTCCACCCTTTTCAAATCACGCTATGGCCTGAGCGAGATCCAAACTGGATTGACTTTTATTGCCAATGGCGTGGGGTCTATAATCGGCACAATCATCACCGGGAGAATCCTAGACTGGGACTACCGTCGCGTGCAGCAGTCCACCTCATTCCAATCAGCTGAAGCGGAGGAGCACGCCTTTCCTCTTGAAAAAGCCCGTCTTCGGTTCGTTCCAATCTTCGCAGGTATACAATGCCTATCTCTTTTGCTCTTTGGCTGGACAATCCAGTATTCAAACCGCGTGCATATCGCCGTTCCGATCGTCTCGACTTTTATCTCGGGGTGGGCGGCAGTATCTACGCAGTCGGTCGTCTCGACATATCTTGTTGATATGTTCCATGATCGTAGCGCGGCCGCTACTGCTTGTCTTAATCTTGCAAGATGCTGTTTGGCGGCTGCAGGTTCGAGCGCTGTCCTTCCGATGGTGAATGGGGTTGGGGTTGGGGTGGCTTTCACTATTTGCGTTGCGCTGCAAGTTGTGGCGACAATTGGTTTGTTTGTACAGTGGAGGTATGGTGGTCGTTGGAGGCAATCGCGTCGTACATAGCAGTAGAAATATGGCTCTTGAATAGTAACAAGTGTCCTTATCAGTAGAGACATGTTATTATCACCACGTGACCTCATTATTTGGAGCTTCGTCTGAGCGTCGCGCTCGACCATGTTTTCACTCCAACCACTGATCTCTACGAAGCCTCAATACTCCTGTGGTATGCCTTTTATATTTCAGTGGGCTCCGTGAACAAAAGTCCTTCGTCAGCACAATGGCGCGTCCAAAGTCCATTCGCGCCCCTACAACCGCCAGTCTTCCCAGCACCCTACGTATCCCCTCGGCCAGCTCATCAGTGCTCAAATTATTCGGGAAACTCACACGGCAAGCACTCCTCGACCTCGTCCTCCAGTGGCTAGATGATGGCAGCATCGATTCTTTCCCGCCGTTCCTCGAGCGCGACGAAAAGAACGCCGCCAACGAGGATGACGACGAGATCGGTCCGTACCCCGCCGCGAAGACGGTTGACGAAGTTCGCAATGCTTATCAAGACCTGCAGGAGAGGAAGGGGGGGAAACGCGAGGTGATTGATCGGATTCTTGAGGGTGATTGGAGGCACGGGATCACGTTGCGGCAGTTGGCGATGATCGATATCAGATACATGGAGGATCATCCGGCTAGTTTGCGATGGACGGCGTTGGAGCTTGTTCGCATGGGCGCGGACGATAATAGTCATGGAAGTCAGACGGAAGACCTATCTGCGTGTCTCCCGCGCGTTCACGCATCGACGTTCTTGAGGAATCTCCAGCAATTGATCGCGCCGCTCGTCAAGGCGCATTACCACCTTGCTCGCTCTGCCTCGCTACCTCTTTCGTTCCTGCGCATTCTCGTGACAAACTCCCCTTATCAAAATCCGCGCCAGCTACCAGAGTCCCTTGCAGATTCGTCACGGGTAATATACATCGCTTTCCCGGACAGCTGCCCGTTTGTCTACACATCCATTTTGTCAACGGGTTCCAGACCTAGCGCGTCCACCACCGCTGCTGTTGGAACAGATACTCGCAGTCTACAACACATTGTCCGAGATGCTGTCCCCAAAGCGCTCTCCCGTCCCCAGGAGAGATATACTCTGGAACCAACGTCTTTAACGGCAAAGAATCTCCAGACACTCTTGGCACTCCGAGGTCCGGGTCGGTCGAACACCGCCAACGGTACGTTCAGTATTTTCGCAGACGCGGTTGTGGAAGGAAGTCCGCTGGATCCTCGTCCATCTAGTAGCGTCTCTCCAGAGGAATACATGAGTGGCACAGATCAGGAGAAAGAGAAAGAAAATAAACGGCCGAACGAGGAAGACAATAAAACACCCGACCCGCCCAAAAAGCGCAAACTCGCCGTGAATGCCCGCTTCGGTACTACAGGTTCCTTATCCTCCGCGCCGTTGGACCGTTTCGATATCAGAATGCTCGATTCTCCAAGTAACAAGACTGATGATGCACGTTCCGAGACACAGCCAGCGATATCACTCACCTTCTCCGGCTCCGACGTGATCAGCGGAATTCGCAAACTCGCGGAGCTGGGTGTCGTTGATCCAGAGGGTATGCCCTCGTGGATGACCGGTGAAGAAGGGATTAGTGTTGCTGTTGTGGAAGGGGGCCAGGTGGTGAAAGACAGTGGGTGATGCGATGGATTGATGCTTCCTTTCTATTTTCCTTTTTAGTCCTCTTGGAGCGACTTGCGAAGCCGGAATCCAGCCCTTCAACGGATGGGTAGAGAGCAGGCTAGCATACGCCCGGTGCTACCGCACGCCAGAAACCAAGTTCTTCGAGAAGGCTTTGCATGTGCCGTGAGACGAGTCGCAACCATCTCCTTCTCATGACAGTGCCCACAGCCAGATCAGTGTCTAGACTTAACGCGAGATGCGGCAAATGCTCGATTATCGTGGTGGCGAGCGGGTGCTACTACATAACCACAATGTACAATTCCAAGCCCAAGCCCAAGTACAGTTACAATACGAGAAAAGCGGTAGACCAGCATGCGGTCTGGGCTTCGTTGATGCTGACTGTACCATGCACGATGCTCAACCAATCACACGTGATTCGCTGAGATCCGTCCGCGGTTGAGAGACTAGTGAGATCGGCTCAACCTTTATCGGCGCAATAATCTTTCGCCTTCGTTTTCTCCTTTAATCATCTTCTTTTGCGCTCTTCTCAGGCTTCTAATGACTCAATTCCTTCCGAGGATCGGTAAAGGGTCTTTAGCCGAACCCAATTGATCATGGCAACGGAAGGACAGGGAAAGAAGTCCGTGGCCGTTATTGGCTCGGGGATGGCAGGTCTTGTAACGGCATATTTGCTCCAACGAGACCGTCAAAAACGATATGAGGTTGAGATATTTGAGACGGTAAATGACCTCGTTTTCCCTTCTATCCCAGCATCGGCAAAAATCGCTGAATAAGAGGTTCTGGCAGCAAGACCATCTGTCGCTGGATTCTGCGTCGTACACTGTAACACCAGTTGATGACCACACTCCGCCTTACCGGATTGATATACCAATGCGTGCTCTCGATGACGGATTCCACAATAATCTTAAACGAATGTATGACCATCTCGCTGTTGAATACGCGTCTTCGAAATTCATTTATCCACTATCAGCTGTGTCCACGGACAGCGAGGGGAGCAAGAAATCAACACCTTATTATATCCATTCGTCGAGTAATCACCAGATACCGCCGATACGCCCCGAAAACCAAGGGTATGTCGCCTGGATCTTGCAGATTATCCTGCTAGCCGTGGGATATTTTTGGTTCACAACATGCTGCTTCTTGGTCAAGCCTAAATCAGCAGCCACCTTGTCCAATAAGGAAGACGAATCGTTTAGGCAGTATCTCGCTCGGATTAGACTACCGCGATCCTTCAGCAAAAAATACCTGCTACCGCTCCTATCAAGCGTCACGACCTGTCCACACGATGCATTGCTAAACTTTCCCGCCGTCGATTGCGTCGAGTACGCAAAGAGGACGTATCGCCAACCGCACTATACCGTCGTCGGAGGCGTTCAAAGCGTTCAAGCGAAGCTTTCCAAAGGCCTAACCGCGCATCTTAGCGCAACAGTCACAGCAGTCCAGAGCGTCGGCGCTAAGGCTCAAGTTTTCTGGACCGATTCGAAAACGAACGCGGTTTCTTCCAAGGACTTCGATCACGTTATCATGGCGGTCACGCCTAATGTCGTCGGTACCATTTACGAGCCTTTACGGGAAACGATGAGCTCGATCCCTGTTGTATCTGGGGAATCAGTCGTTCACCGCGATATATCGGCTATCCCAGACTGTGGCAAGGCCTTGGAACAAGCTCGGCAACGGCAACAACAACGACAAACGCTGCACATTTGTTCCGATTTCTCTAATACAGAATCCATTCATGAACTTCCCTCATCTATCTTCGTGACAAATTTCCCGATCACCCCTATAGATCCTTCCAAAATCCTCCATCGTGCGCGGCTGGTTAGGGTCCTACGAACCCCGAAGAGTAGGGCATTCGTCAATAGGGTATTTGCGACCGATTGCAGCAGCAGCAGCAGCAGCAGCAGCAGCAGCCACGAGGATACCAATCAGGAGAAAGAGCAAGCTTGGCGCAATGGGGCTGAGAATGTCTGGCTTGTTGGGGCTTGGTGCTGGGACGGAATGGTGCTGCTTGAGGGGTGCGTCGTGTCTGCTATGAGGGTTGCGACGAGCTTGGGGGTTGAAGTGCCGTGGTAGATATAGATGGCATGCACATTAGCTGCATATGATTGTATATTAATTACATACACTGTTAGAATTTCGTTTCTACCTCATGCTAACATCAAGAGTTTCGGATACTCAGTCAGACTCAGTCCTTCTAGACAATCGCGCCACCACAATAAACCCCCTCACCAGACCACTCCTAGCCCACCAGTCAAAGACCTTCGCCGGACCCCTAAACTTCCCCATATCCATACCATACCTCCTCAGCTCCCTATCCTTCCTCCATATATACCTTGCAATCCCACCGAAAACATGTTCCGAGATATCTCGCATTTCAATCATGTGGCGCTCATATCCCGCATCGACCAACATATCCTCATACTGTTCCCTGCGAAGGAAATTCGAAAACGGGATCCCCGTGACAAGACACATGAGCCTTAGAATGAGCTTGTCGAGAAACGACGCGTGTTCGGAAATGAGGAGGTCAAAAGCCATGAATGAAGCGCACATATCTCGACATGCACGCTTGAGTAGCGGCGTGCGTGAGGGCTTGAAGTGATATAGTGTGTCAAGTGCTAGTAGCCATGTTTCTTCAGCCTCATGGCCTGCTGCTCCATTACTTCTCTCTGCGTCGCCGAAAGCGGCCTGCTGAAGCTCGGGATCCCATGAAGCAGGATCAGCCGCATCAGCAGCAAAGATGTTGGTCTCCGGAGTCGACCTCCCCTGGGCATCGCCCGTACTGGCATCATCTATCTTCCGGACCCTTTCCTTCGCAAACTCTGCTTGGGGCGGTGCGATGGTGATTCCCACATACGAGTCAAACAACGGCCGAAGTTCGGACTCCTTGGAGTTCGGTCCTTCGGCAGCAGCGGCAGGCCTCGTGAGGTTCCTTGTCAAATAGATCGTCTGGTCACCGCAGCCAATCCCGACATCAACCAGTTTTATACTCTGTTTACATCGGGTTTCGTTGACGCTGCTATCTCCTACTCCCGATTCCGAAGATGGATGATTACCCTGAAGCCCCGCCGTAATCAAAACCTGATCGAGCAAGGACTCGCAGGCCTCAGGGAACCGATCCGTATCCTACGCATTCTTTCTTCTCAACGAATTCGTTCTTTTTGAGATCCAATACCGCGATAACGGTATATAGACCGAGGGGTTCATGTACATACCTTCCAATACCCCATATTCATCCACATACACCGCGGTGGAACCTCGATGTTTAGAATCGCATGGTCCAGGCCGTATAGTTTCTTTTCGTCGATTCCAGCTAAGTAGCGAACAATGCGGCCGAATAGTCGTTCCATAGTTTTCGGGAGAAACATCCTTCCTCCAATCGCTGCCGCGGTGCTTCGATGAATCGGTATATTTACCTGCGTAAACTACAATCTGGTAGAATGAGAAAGGTTAGAGGTTAGCTTAAATCATGTGATAG
>PQME02000251.1:0-25428 GCA_003004525.2 Aspergillus sp. MA 6038 | reverse complement strand
CTCTCTCTCTCTCTCTCTCTCTCTCTCTCTCTCTCTTTCTCTCTTTGGTGTTGGTACAGTCTCATAGGGAAGCGGATGGCAGAGTTGGCGCAGAAGGCATTTTGATTGATATTCTTGGATTGACTGGAAAGCGGTGATAACGCCCTCTCTCTCTTTTTCTCTTACCTTCTCGTCTCAATTTTTGAATATTCCCCTGGAACAAGTGGGAGAGACCATCCAGGCGCAATAGACTTGTTTTAGCTACCATAGGCAGGAGTTCTGGTTGGTTGGTATCCGATGAAGACAGTTTTTTTTTCCACGACCCCGTTCCTGTATTCCGTACTTCTGCATCAGTTAGCCCTAGTCCTGTGGAAGTGACATGATGATCAACGTTGAACCCCGTCATTGTGCCTACGGAGTATTGCCAGAAAAACAAGATTTATGGATATACAGCCAAACATTGATCCAATTAAATGATCAGATCACAGCCTGGGGGCATTCAGGGGTGCATACTATCACGGATCTGCTGTTCAGGCGCGTCCACTGTGTTATACTTGTACAGAGAACGGTGTTACTTCACATCTTTTGGGGTCCAGTATGACGGAAGACCAGAGTCATGGCCAGGCTGCCACTGCGACTACGGCGATGGATGGCTGCCTGCAAACGGAATCCAAATGCACGTAAAGAAGACACAGACGCTCTGATAGCGATACACGAAATAAACCTCAATCGATCTGCCGCACTATCCATCACTAAACACGCGATCGATGGATCCACGACCCGGAGACAATCCTGAGATTATTACGGCGTAAATCGTTTGGGCCTTTTCCGGTTTCTTGTTTATCCTCTTTTCTCTCTCTCACTTTCCTTCTCCCTCTTCGCTGCTCTGTCCTTCTTGTCTTTTGTATTGTTGCTTTCTTCCTTTTTTGCTGTCCACGGCTATTACTCGACTGGTTGTCCTGCTACTGTTTTGTCGTGTTCCCGTGCCGAGAAAAAACCACCTCCCCACTACAGAAGCAGAGGCAGAAGCAGAAGAAGCCGAAATGGCGATTCTGGAAAGCGAGAAACGCCCCCGGGGCCTTCGGGTCCCGTCGCTATCATCTCTTAAAGCCTTTCATAAAAAATCCTCCGACTCGTCGCAGCAGCAGCAGCAGCAGCAGCAGCAGCAGCAGAAAATGGATGCGCTGCCCGAAACCCCGACGAGCGCTACCACCACCACCGGCGGCCCCCCCTGGGAGAAACACCGGCCTCCCAATCCATATCAAGCGGCCAGCCCTACGCCTATGGCGGCCCCGACTCCAATGCGCGTGCCACCTCCCTCCACAGCATCGGCGTTCGGGCTCGAGGCCGTGCCCATGGGCAACTTTGGCTCCGATCGGTATCCGATGCCCTCCGCGCCGGCCCGGGAGTACAACCCCGGCATGAACAACCACATGAACGCGCACGCAAACAGCCTGGCCGTGCCGTCCGTCCAGCGCACCCCTTCTAACGGATCTCAGCGCACAGCCGACTCGGAGCCCCTGGAGGACTTCATTCCAGAGCCTGAGCCTGAGGCCATCGATGGCATCTACTCGCCGTCCGCGTCTCCCGCGACACCAGGCGCAGCAATAGAGCCCATCTCCAGCGGCGAGGAGCCCAACGGGAACGGTAACAACCATAACCACAACCACCTGATTGCCGACAATGGCGTCGTCGACGAGGACGACGACGACTGGGAACCCCCCGAGGTCGACGTCGCAGCGCCACTAGAGAAACTGCATTTCGCCTGCTACCAAGAACACCGCTCGATGCCCACCAGCGCGAACGTGTGGTATGCCGTGCCGTGCATGACGTGTCAGAAACTGGATCGGGAGGTTCGACACCGATGCGTGTTTTGCTGTCTGCGCGTCTGTGAAGGTTGTTATCAGGGTTTGCAGAAGTGTCAGCGGAGGTCGTTGGAGGAGTTGTTGCTGATGATCCAGGGTTGATTCTAATATATGTATATATCCATGTCTATCTGGGGTTGCTTTTTTTTCTTTTTTCTTTTTCTTTTCTTTTTCTTTGGGTTCGTTTCCTTGCTTCTTGCTTCTGCATTCGGTATGCAGGATACATGTCGGTTGGTTTCTACTTGGTTATGCACAATTATGGATATGGATGGCTTGTTGCTTGGATGAAGGAGTGCTGGAGTATGTCACAATTGTCCTTTTTTCTTTATTTGCTGGTGGTATGTGTAATATGTGTTCAATCTGATGCTCGGATATCTCTTCTTTGACTATCGAAACACATTATCCTCAACAACTTCTACGCTCCTTTTACCCTATCCCTTGTAGACTTTCTCTCACCATGACCAAATGAGCAAGAGACTGATGTTTGTTGAGTGTGCTCCTTGACATGGAACGGATTTGCTAACTCGAGCCGTGCCATTCGCCTTGAGTTAAGTCTTCATTCCAGGTGAAAGTATGGCCTTTCATTGTAATTCAAAAAGAGAATAATTTCAGTTTAACAACGTGATGCGACTCTGGGTTATGAATGGATCCTGCAGAGACAAGATAGCTATACATAGCAGATGAGTGCTCTGACAGCACAAATAATATGCTCTATGGTGATTAGTGGATTGTTCTGACCAACTACTAGTCGTGGTCTTCCTCTGTAATCCCCGGACACCCCTCCATCTCCCTTGTGTCATAGCGATACTTGCACCAGAAGCAATACCAATGTCGTTCTCGTAGATACATCACCAATCGATGCAGCCGTTCCGGCGGCTCTAGCGCATTGAACTCATCCAGCTCTGGGTCTTCCTCGCCCACCTCTTCCTCGAAGACATTAAGTCTACTCTGGTGGTGGTCCTCATGTGGCGGCGGCGACGACGACGACGATGGTGATCGCTGCTGTGGATGGTCCAGTGCCTCGCGGTCTTCCTGCTCGAGAGTTGTATCATCGTACCCCGGTAACCGGGGATTGGGAAAGAAAGACGACGGAAGGGAGGTCTGGAGGTGGTGACGGGCGTAGAGGTCTCGTTCCTTTTCCTCCCGTTCGCGGACGAGACCGCGGTAGAGCACGGGGATTTGGGAGGTTGGTTTGGCCGTCTTCCTCCCTCCTGTTTTCTCAGCTTTCTCGGATTCATTTCCCTCCTGGTCAGTGTAGTTCTCATCAGCCTCAACATCCAACCGCTCCGCGACCTTCTGCGCCGCATGAACCTGCGCCTCTGTGCGTTTCGTCTCGCGCTCTACGCGCACGCGATCCCGATAATCCCCTTCCTCCTGCTTAATCTTTTTAACCGCCTCATTGGCCTCCTCCCGGATCTTGCGCTTTTTCTCACTATCTAACCCGATGCCGCCACGGTCTTCTTTGAAAATGAGATTCAGCGGTTCGGTACGTTTTTGCCCCGTGTCTGCGTTCCCCCCCGGATCTTGCCCCGCTGGCGACTGCTTGCCTAGACCCTCACCAGGCTTGAAGCCTAGCTTGGCCATCAGTTGGAAGCCCTTGTTGGAGGGGTCGAGGGTGTTGGTCATTAGAGCAGCATCGCGCTGCGCGGCTTCTTGTGCGGCGCGTTCGGCTTTGGAGGGAACTTTTGCTCTTGCTTCGGCCTTTCCAATCGTCATTATTAGCTTCCGTATTGCATATCATCATTCGTTCTGATTGGTATATGGCTTGGAACGCAGGTGCATGTAGGGAGGGTACCTCGCGTTGCTGTCGGAGCTTCTTCTGAGTAAAAGTTTCTTTTTGTTTGGGTTCTTCGATGACCATGGACATGTAATCCTCTTCTTCGTCGTCTTCGGCCATATTATCGTCTAGCTTTCTTTTCTATAAGTATTCAATTGTTTGTTAACGGCATACGTTGTTATGTGGTCGTTGAAGGGACGTGATCTGCGGGGGAGATCTTTTGGTCCTCCGCATTGACGTCTCCCTTCACCATCAACATCTTCTCCTCTCCTTCTTCCTACTACCAAGCACGGCGATACTATTGTCGCAATTATTTCCTTGACTGATCTACTCGGGTCCGACATCTTCACATGCCACAATAATGTGGCCCCCAAACGAGTCTGCTTACAAAAGCGCTAGTGTGAGATTACGTGAGACTGTCAGCCTTGCGGCTCTAAATTGCGCCGCGAAATGGCCCTTGGCCTCGACCGATTCCTGCTACAGGGCTGAATTTCCAAATCCTTTGGGACTAAAATGAAGACATTGTGATAATTATACGAGGCGTTCGGAAACTAATCATCCTGCTGATTCGGGGCCAAAGCCAACCACGAGATGTCAAGCCACGCCGCTGATATCCGATTCGCTATATGGAGCATGGGAATAAAAATGGGCAAGGCACACAAAGGATCAGATAGACAAAGGTGTGGGCTGATCCCACGCAGCAAGTGTCATTCTGAGAGCCTTGAGAGCCTCCTAGGGAACGGTGAATACGAGAAAGGGATGGCTATGTTGGGATAATATTATCATGATTTGGGGGGCGTTAATGCCCTTTGCTCTCCATCATGCCATGGTGCTTGGTTTAAATATGTGGACTGCTGCCCCCCTTCCTTTCCTGTGAGCTCAATTCAATCGACCCAAGCCTAGCACGTGTTATTAACTAGACGGTCTTATCAGCATGAACTTGTCCGGCTTTTTGGTTCTGCTTTGTCATTGCCTTGTTGCTGTTTCCGCATTGGATCCAGTGGTTGACTTGGGATACTCGAAATACCGCGGCCGCATCCAGAAGAGTGGTGTCGCCCAATGGCTGGGTATACGGTTCGCTGCTCCTCCTGTAGGATCCTTGCGGTTCTCTGCGCCTCAGGATCCAGTCGCCACCAAGGGAATTCTGCCAGCAGACAAGGTAAGTGACAGAAATGAAAACAACCCCGTTTCGATGACGAGCATTGGCTGACTTGTTCGTTCCAGCATGGCTCCCTCTGTCTGCCAACTGGAAAAAACAAAATCCCCAAAGGAGCTTCTGAAGACTGTCTTTTCCTCGACGTTTATGCTCCTGCCAGTGCAAATGCAGCGGGCAAATTGCTGCCGGTTTATGTCTGGATCCAAGGCGGCGGTTTCAACGAGCTCAGCAACGCCAACTACAACGCGACAGGGCTGATCAAGGCCGCTGACATGGACATGGTAGTTGTCACGTTCAACTACCGTGTCAGTCTGTATGGGTTTTTGGCGAGTGAGCAGGTCGAGAAAGGGGGCAGCCTGAACAATGGTTTGAAAGATCAGCTCAAGGTGCTAAACTGGGTGCAGAAGCATATTAAGCAGTTCGGGGGCGACCCTAACCATGTTGTCATCGGTGGCGCAAGTGCTGGAGGTGGCTCCGTCACCCATCTTCTCTCAGCATATGGAGGAAAAGCTGAGGGCTTGTTCCATGGTGCCTTGGCGGAATCGCAGAGTTTCCCCAGCATGCGCAATACCAGCACGAGTCAGCCCATCTACGATAGCCTGGTTAGTCGTACAGGCTGCTCCAAAAAAAAGGATACCCTAGCATGTCTGCGTGGTCTGAGTGTCGCCGCCCTGCAGCATGAGAACTACAACGTTACCCTCCCAGGAGCAAAGGAACCCCCGCTTTATGTGTATGGCCCGACTGTGGACAGTGACCTTGTTCCCGATTATACCTACAATCTTTTCCACCAAGGTCGTTTCCTTAAGGTCCCCGTCATTTTCGGCGATGCCACAAACGAGGGAACCATGTTCGTCCATAAGAAGGTGTCTGACGTCAAAGAGGCGGACACCTTCATCCAGAGCGAGTTCCCGCAGATCAATCACGACCAACTCGACCGAATCAATAAATTCTACCTCCAGCCCAACGAGACTCACCACTTCCCCAATTCCGGCCCCTACTGGCGTCCCACTAGCAACGCCTACGGCGAGATGCGCTACACGTGCCCGGGCATAGACATGTCAAACGTTGCGACGAAAGCCAACATCAAGAACTGGAACTACCACTACGCAGTGCAGGTGAAATACTGGGAAGACCTCGGCTACGGTGTCCCACATGTATCCGAAGTGTACGCTATCTGGGGTCCCGACTACATACCCATGAAGAAACAGGTCCGGGAGTCACTGCGCACCACCAATGCACCGATTCTCCCAGTCATCCAGGGTTACTGGACAAGTTTCATCCGCACGCTGGATCCGAATACGCATCGACACTCGGGGAGTCCCGAATGGGAGACGTGGGGGAGTGGTGCCGGAGAGCAGCGGTTATTTATTCAAACACATGACACCAAGATGGAGAGTGTTCCTGGGGATCAGCGCGAACGTTGCGACTATTTGGTTGGGATTGGGGTGGAGTTGAGGCAGTGATTTTTGTTATTATAGAGATGGATACTCTTAGGAAGTTTTAATCCTACTTTTTTGTGTTTATATAGCCTATTCCTATTGCTTCTTATATAATTATCCAAGCAGATGCATACAATACTACACCATTGATTTTTGATTATTACTGCAACAAGAAGCTGATCAAAAGGGGAGGATAGCAGCAATAGATGGAGCCGCACTTGCTTGATGGACATGCAATGCATGATTTGGATAAAATAAAATAGCATACCAGGAAGACTCTTCTATACATGCAGACAGACATAACAAACAAGAAAGCATTACGTCTTCCCCTGCCGCAACCTCTTCTCCTTTTCGTACTCCTTTGCCGCTCTCCCTTCCTCGCTCTGCACCTCGGCCACAAGCCTCTTGTACTTCTTCTCGTAATCCGCATCGCGGCCCTTCTTTTCGCGCAACTGCTCGCGCGCCACGAAATTCGCATCCTTGCGCAACTCGCGCATCGCACCCTTCTTCTCGCGCTTGAACTCCGCGCGCAGACGGTTCGCCTCCGCACGCTCGCGATTCGGGTCGTAATGCTTGTCCGGGTTGAAGGTTTCTTCGAACTTGGGGATGGCCGTTTTGATCGCGAGCGGGCGTGGTTGTGCAGGAAGAGCGGACGGCGGGTGAGACGGGCTTGGGCGAGGTGGTGGGTGAGTTTGTCGAGGGTGATTTGGAGGGTGTCCTTGATGGAGGGGGAGTATGGTTTCAAGGATTTGCGGAGGTGGGTGAGGACGGCTAGGACGGGCTCGAAGATCTCGGGATATGCGGATTGGCCAGTCCAGAGGTCCGACGCCGTATCGAGTAGGGTGGTGAAGGTTGTGAGGAGGGAGGTCTTGAGTTCTTCTTCCTTGCCTGGTTCGGGGCCCACGACGTCCCAGAATCGGAGCTTCCTGGGGGTAACATTTTGTTTGGAAGGTGAGGAGAGTTGCACCGACTCTTCGGGTGTGCGGATCGGGAAGAATCCAAGGCTCTTCTTTGCTTCCCCCGGGCAGAAGTTGCAGAGAGCGTTGAGAACGTAGTTGACGAACTCGGGCATGTATCGTTTCGAGATCGCCTGGTACTGCAAGAACAGACTAGACGCGTAGGCTCCCGTGGCAAGATCCGATAACGTATTGATGGCACCCTGTCCTAAGTACCGCGCGATACACAGATGTGCAGGAGTCGCAATGGCATGGAAATGATCCGATGTTGGGAAGATGGCTGAAATACCGGTCAGGATGACCAGGTCGCTTGGACGGAGGTTCAGCGGCCGCTCTGTTGACAGTTCGCGAAGGCGAGCCCTAAACGCCATACTGACATTCTCCGGATGGCTTTTAGCTAGCGAATGGATGTGTCGAAGGATGCTCTCCAGGATGGCAAAGGGAGGCCGCTCTGGTTGCTCTGCCATGTATGCAACGTGCTGCACAAGTACTTCTGCAAAGCGGCCAAGTTTCCTCTTGTTGTTGCTGTGAAGACGGGGGTGATGCAAAGCACGGATTCGCTGGACAACTGTTGGGAGATCCTCCACCGGAACGTCTTCAATTGTCTCCAAGAAGCTCTCGTGGTCCTCGGGACAAGGGTAAGTGAAGGCCAGTTTCCCGTCTGCTCCCTGTGCGCCATCGGATGCAGCTGAGGTCGATCCAGCTTTACCATCAGGAAGGGTTAACCCATTGATAAGCTCATCCTCCTCGTCGTCTCCTTCTTCCGCGGACTCTTCATCAGAGGCTTCTTCATCCTCAATGTCACTTTCACCAACTGACAGACTAACATCGGATCTGGTCTCGACCAGATCGTCGTCGATTATGAAATCGTCCTCATCTTCAACGCCCGTATCAGGAAGAGTGGTGGTCTGACCCGTAGGTTGTTGTAATCCAAAAGCTTTTGCATCATCTGGAATCGACTCTTCCTCAGAGTCCTCCTCTCCTCCAGATTCGTCTTCATCCTCTTCCTCGGATTCGCTCTCCTGTTCGCCGCGCATTCGACGAACCCTGTCCTCTTCGAGCTTCTTCAACCTCTCGGCTTCCTCTGCGATCTTCTCCTCTGCGGTCTTGGTACGATCCGTAGGTTGCGAACGCTTGTCAAAAGTCAACTGCTTCAAGCGCTGGTCATATTCTTTCTCGGGATTCCTGCCTTCCAGCAGAGCCGCACGATCCGGGTTCATTGATGCCGTATCGTCTTTCGCGGGTTCCGGTTCCGGTGGTGGCTTCACGCCCCTCAGTATATCGAAGAGATCAGGAAGGCCCTTATCCAATTCGTCACGTAAGTCCGCATCATCTTCCTTGATCTGTTGCCGCTCGGCCTTGTGGAATTTCGACTTGGCGATGATTTCCTTCATGACCTCGTTCTTCGATTTCTTTCGTTCCGGCTCTTCATCTTCCTCTCCAGCCCCTTCCATGCTGCCTTCCTCCGCCTCATAACCGTCGACAAAGACCCGCTTCCTTTTTCGGGGCGTTTCCGAATCGGATTGTCCATCCCCCGATCCATCCAGGTCACCGTCTTCGAAATCGTCTTTCGGCGCATCGTTAAACGAAAGAGACTGGCCCATGTGCGTAAGTTGAAGTTCGTCATCCTCGTCATCCTCCAAATTAAACATGGATTCCTTGCGCAACTTCTTTTGGCTTTCTCGGGCGTATCGTTCGGCAGCTCGTTCTTCAGGTGTCATCGTCGGATCGTTCTCACCAAAGCGGCGATCTAGAATGCCACCGACTTTGTTTTTGCGGTCCATCTCACGCAGAAGAGTCGCGCGCCTCTGCAAGAAAGAGAACGTCAGGTCATCATTTACGAGCCACTATTTCCGCCAATGTCACCATTGAAAGCTACTCACTCTTTCTTCACCTAGCGACTTGGTAACACCAGGTCTCGCAGAGTTTTTGGATGCATTTGCGCCACCATCCCGACTGGTATAATCGAACTTGACGTTTTTCGTGGTAGCTTTAATCTCGAATGGATTGAAGCGATCTCTGATAGCCTGCAATGCGGCCTGGCGTTGGTTTCGATTTTGCGCACTGGCGCCACTCTTCGCATTCTGTCGTTTCTGTTTCTTTGATTGCTGCGGCCCCACTACTCCGGTCTCCCGCAGAGACGCTTTCAGTTGTTTCAGCTGCGACGGTGGCATGTTTTCTCTTTTGCGACGTTGCCGGCATATACTGAAGCTGCTCCGAGATTTTTTTGGATCGTCGCTCTAAAAGAAAAAAATATGCGAGCTCACCGCCTGGGCGGGTGGAGTTCTGCCGGCATAATGCGGAGACTCCGCCTTCGATCGTCGACGACAGGTGGATTCCTCGCTGTGAGCTCGTAAAGTCCTCTATGGGTGGCCGAAAATGGATTCTCAATTGGGTGACAGCCTCCTGTGGCTAGGCATTGGTAGGCTCTCTTACATTTTGAACGATTTGAATAGTGGCTAATTACGGCAGGCGTCTCATTATTTTTCGCCATCCGCGGAGTCGCAGCGGATCTCCGCCGTGTGCGCGATCTAACAGAGATCAAGCATGTAGAAAGGGAGGATAAGATGATCAGCGAGGGCACAGAAGATGGCATGGGAACCGGAACGTTGGACTGCGACGTCCCTAGCTAATGGTTCTTTAGTTCTCAAACTGGACACACTCTTGAAGCTTTCAGAGAGTACAAGCTATGACCTTCGTGCGGCGTATGTCCTCACCTACGGCGCACATTACGCCGCTCAAGCTGACATTTATGAAGAGCCCTACGAATTATTTCCGAACGGTCCACGAAAGGCCCGACCCGTGACTTGCTTTTGAGTGATCTTGCGAGCAAGGACAAGGAGACGAGGAATAAGGCGCTCAATGCGCTGTACTTTCTGGTGTCCAATAGAGCGCGTATGAACCCCGTCAACCTTCTGGTCTGGTCGTCTCTAGGACTCTCGTTTACTAAGTGATAATATTCAGTTTCGAGGACCTCTGTGTGCACCCGGCTGCGAGATGTCACGATGTACAATGCCCTTGTCGAATGCCTATGTAACTTTCTTGAAGAACACACCGAAGAGACGAGTACCACCGTATCTCCTATCCTCCCAAAGACGAGGCCTTTGGGTGAAAGGAAAGCTTTAAATACGCTCAACATTGTCATGCAAGAAAATGTATCTGCCGCGCTCGAAGCTGGGGTGGTTAGCCGGTGGCTATCAAGATACCCGTTCCCATGCGCATTGGCCGAACCGTCACGCAAACAGGATTTAGTGATCCTAATGAAATCTTGGTGGACCGACGATGCTGTCATGAGTTCGATTTTTAGCACCATTTCTTCTCACCCAGATGGAACGAAACAGCTACGAAGACATGGATTGATGGGTAGCATGATGGAAGAAAACGACCACGATGATGACGATGTTGATAGCGATGTATGGATGATTGACGGAGAGGATACTGCTGGTTCAAGTAGACTCTCAGGACCACGGATGCGTGAAGGGACGGCTGAAGAACAAGCTGTGCGAAGGCGCCGGCGAGAAGCCATGGTCTTAAGTGACGGTGGACATCCGTTGGGGCAAGACGACATAATACAGTTCCCACCCCAAAATAGTTGAGGATGATTTTGATTTTGAGGCGGTCTCTTTTTGTTTCATTATTGCATACTTATGATACCCTCTATTCGAATGAATGTGATTATTACTGTGTCTAATATACAAAAACTATAACGCCGTCCATGATGTTTTGGCAATGTGGTCCACCTTCTTCCGGCTGTTTTTGATCACGCCAATTGCCTTTAACTCCGACAAAGCTCTATAGAACAGCGCCATCGTCGTACGTTCATCACACTTGTCACCCTGCTCGCTTTCATAAACAGCGTAGAATGCACTCCAAAGGTCATGGGCATTCACGATAGCTCCGGATTCAAGGTAAAGCTGGTACAAGATAGCTGTGGCAGGCTGCTTGGCCGAAAGTCTGTTTTCCGACATACCTGACTTGGACATCAGATAGTCAAATGGACTGGACAATGCCCGTTCGATTGCGAACCGTGGTCTCGGGGCAAAGGTGTCCTTTAAGGGATTTCGCATGTCAAGGAGAAAAGCCTCGTGGAGGAACAAGTCCTGGGGCTTCACCAAGGTCTCCGTAAGGTATGCCTCGAACGCATCATGTAGACGGTCAACTATCCCTGTGTATTCGACATTCTGCTTGGTTTGCTTAGCTTTACTCTTGGTTAGGTTAACCCGTTGTTTGACGACTGTGGTCTTCATGACCGAATTGCGGTTGTCGTATTCGCTCCGTAGCGGCCTTGAACCCGGATACGCCTGTAGCAAAGCTTCGAAGGCTGCTTGGATTTCACGTAATTGAGGGCTGTCGGCTAGAACTTCTGGTATCGTTTGAAGCAAGTTCTCAAGGCCGTCAGAATCAAGCGTTTTCGTTGTAGCTAGAATGTCTTCCACCATCTGCGAGTTGTGGAGTTCTCCCGAAAGAGCGAGAGTCGAAATTTCCGATATACCAATCTTTTTGGCAACATTGAGACGTTGGAGAAAAACGTGAATCACCTTGACTGCTTGGAAAATGTCTCGCATTTTTTGCTGCCCTGCTTCAAGGTATTTGACGCATTCCTGGAACAAGAACTGGTCATCGTCCAACAGGTTGCGCGCCTGCCTGGCATAACCGTCGGCGAGCAGGTCTTCACAGAATCTAAGCCATACATCAGCATATAGCCTCACAAAGACCGGAGACCGGAGATGCTCACCTTCGGAAGGACGGCAGATTCCTAATCGCTTCGCAAAGTTTACCCTGTGGCAATTCAGCAGTTGCTGCGTTGGTTGACAGCAGCACCGCCAATGGGTTCGCGAAGAAATGAGACATAAATGCATACTGGGAGACATTAATCGGCGAACGGTCCAAAGCAGCAAGCACACCTTACCTTGACTGTTCGGCTAAACGCTTCCGGGGTATTGAAATAATCGCTCGACCTTTCAAATAGAACACTGGTAATATTACGTCCGAGCCAAAGCTCACCATCCGGTTCAGCTTGTATCCTCTCATATATACGATCGACACAGTTGCTCGCTTCGTGAAGTTCGAAGTACTTGCCCCTAAGCAGGGCAACGCTAGATCTTGGAAGCCTCTCTTCGAAGAGTTCAACAGATGTTGAAATACCAAATAGCAAAGTGAATGGTATTCGGTCAAGCCATGAACTAAGAAGCATCAGTACCGCCTCAGTGATTATCTGACGGTAGGAGTTACCTTAATAACGACAAAAGATCCGTCAATAAGTTAGGATCAAAGGCCTCACTGTCTCGGAAAGCCAGGACAAACTGTGTAGTCCCTTTTCTCTCTACATAATCACCAAGTAAATCGAGGTCATACCCCAGTAGTCTTGGCCCCTGGATTCGGTGTCAACCTCAGCCCAACAAAAACTTAAGGAAAATCATACATCACGGTCAGTGAGGAAGCTCTGATAGCCATCATTCCCCTCTGTGTTTGTGACAGCCGCTCGTATTATATTTTTCAATGTCGTCTTGAGGTTAGGCGCATCACCGGATTCCAGCACCACCACGCCACCCTCTCCGGTCGTTGTTAACCGCTCGTTGAGTCGTGTCATAAGTCTGCCAAGGGAAGAGACGTTGGACCCAACAGTCACAAGCGCGGAAGGTATGCAGCCATCATATCTGTATCCGTCATTAGAAATTACGCATGAAAACGTTCAATTGTCACGTATGCTCACATCTGAGGCGAAGACTCCTTGACGAACGACAAAACATTATCAAGGACCTTAGAATCGACGTCTTCCAATACTTTCTGAGACTTCATCAGAACAAAGCCGCCAAGCCTTCCAGATGTATTCGCGTACGAACCTGAATCTTTGCCTCCTGCCCAGACCACAGTCGTTGGTAGCCGTTATACCTTAGCTGGACCGATGACGAGCTTTCCTCTCCATTCAACAACGGCGCAAAGGGACAAGGCTGGGTTCCTTGCTTATCCTTCTCCTGGTTCTCTGCTTTCTCCGAACCAACCTTGCGCCGCTTAGGTGGCCGCTCGTTTTGCGCATTCGTAGGTTTCGCATTCGCAGGTTGATAAATGTACACGCCCTTTCGTTATCAGCGTAAGTCCTTCTCAGGCAACTGAATTAGGATACAGAGCTTACCTGAGTACCCAGGCCGTCCTTGGACAATTCCAGTGCCTCCGAATCTAGCAGGTCCTGATCCATTTCCCTTTATTCAACTGCTGGCAATCAATGGTGAAGCTTGTCGCCGTCCGGACATTTGGAGGAACTCGCGTCTGGAGCTAAACCCGATTGGGTGGTATTGGTTTTCCGCCGCGGAGCTTCAATACTTTCTTTTTCTAGACTGTATCACTTGTCCTATAACTGACATCCGGGCACTTCAGAATCCCTGGACCTATTAATTTTTAAACAGTTTATCGTTCGATGACCTAGATCGCTCTCCATGCTCCGCCAAGCTGCTCAGGGAGCTAGGTGGTATCAACGTGTGGCCCGCAAAAGCCCGTCAATTTTGCCTCTTCCTTTGCCGCGAGCACGCCCGGTCATAGCACGACGCTCCCTTCACTTTGGCGGGCCGGACGACAAGGTCAACCTCTTTGAACAGGATACTCGTAAAAGCAAGACAAGGAGGAGGGTCGATCCGGACGCGGAAGGTCGTCTTGAGCAAGAAGAGTTGGAGGATGAGTTCTCCAATATCAAAAATGAACTGAAGATTCTGGAAGAAGGCCCTTTCGGCCCCAATAGTGAATTTATGAAGAGGTTGCCCGAGAATGATAGGGCCATCGCTCTGGAGGCGTTACGGAAACATGCGGAGCAAAAAGGCAAGCAGGAGGAACCCGGCAGTGGCCTCGAACAAGTTTTTGACGATGAACTGGATGAATTGCTGCAAAAGGAATTTGGAGGAATGGCAGAGGAGCAAGAGAACTGGTTCACTAGGAGGAAAGTCGGAGAACCAGACAGGCCTGTGGTTAAACGATCCTACGAAGTGGTGCTCCCCGACGAAGAGACCCATCCCTATGTCGACAAATTCAACGAGCGCCTGCGCCAGTATGCCCACGATACATCCAATGAGCCACTCAAACAAGACTTATGGAGATGGTATCGCCGGTGCAAGCACGTAGTCCCGGGGTTCTTGGAAGTCATGCCGGAGGAAGCAAGGTCTATGGTATGGGATTCCCAAGTGGCCGGACAAATCACGAAAGATTCGCGAACAACACACTTGCAGGTCCTGGTCGATGATGCGATTTCTACTGGGATGGCTCTATCTGTCCCTCAAATTCTTTCATATATCGAGTCACTCCATGAAGGCGGCAAAACGAGCCAGGCCCTTGATGAGTGGGAGACCCATCAAACCGAACTTAGCCAGCAAAAAGAGGACCTAGAAGCATACTGGAAACTTGGAGTGCAGATTTTTGCAGCTGATGGCGACCCCCAGAGAGCTCAGGACATAGCTCTGGCTTTTTTGGCAAACGATAAATCGCGACATTCTCGTATCCTTAGTCCTGTTATTGTGGCTTGGGGACGACAGCCGGGGAAGGAAGCGGAGGTGAAGGCTTGGGCCCTCTATTTGCAGCTGAAGATATTTTTGGGTTCCAATATGACCATGGACGATTACGATCATATCAGCATTGGTTTTCTCAAAGCAGGTCGGTTGGACCTCGCCATTGCTGTTTTCAAAGATATGATGGCGACAGGTCGATACCCGGCTAGTGACTCGACCGCACTGTACAAAGCAGCCGTAGGATTGGCTGGCAATCTGCACGCTTCCGGTATCAACGAGCAGGATGTGAATAGGGTATCACTATCCGCGCTGACGCTGCTGCCTCGACAGTTCCAAAACCGCTTCTTCTACGCCAGTTGGATGAAGAAGCTTATCGGAATGGGAGAGGTGGACTCAGCTGCGCTGGTCATTGAATTGATGTACGAACGGGGTGTGAAGCCGGATACAAAGCATCTCAACGGTCTCATTGCGGGCTGGCTCCGCGAGGGTGATGTGCCTTCCAGGAAGAAGGCCGAACATCTGGGTTGGGCGATGATCCAGCAACGGATAGACCTGGTTTGGGCACGTATGGATGCGCCTGAGAACGCGCCGCGAGTATCTGTGGGCCAGGCACCGACAGACGATACGCCAACGCGCATACCCAAATGGATGCGACGAACGGTACCCCCAGGAAATATTGAGACATTCTCGATTCTGCTTCTTCACTACACGCGGGGAACTGATGAAGACATGATCAACTACCTGAATCAGTGTCTAAATGATGCACGGATCCAACCCAATGCATACTTCATGAATCACCTCCTGTACGCGGAGCTAAGGAAACAAGACGTGCGTGAACTATGGTCTAAGTTCAAAGCCATGTCGACAAATATCCAACCAGACCTAGAAACCTATGCCTGTCTCTGGGACTGTGGCAAACTCCAATACGACCGCGGTCGTACCTCCTTCTCCGCTGACTTCCCAACAGCCCGTATCCTCTTCTCCAAAATGATCACCTGGTATACTCACCTCCCTGCCCGCGAACAGTCCGCAGCTCGGGAGGAGTTCTCTAAAGACCTCTACGACCAAATTATCCGCTGCTTTTGCCTCTCTAAAGATCTTTCGGGCACCTTGATTGCGCTGCACACCCTTAAAGCAACCTTCCACTTCTACCCAGACGAGGCAACAGCTCGTCTCATCGTCCTCCAAGTCGCACGTCTTGCCAGCGCCCCAGCGGACACCCCCAAACGCCGTCTCCGCCGTCTGTACAGCACCCCGCGCAGCAAAGAGAATATCAACCAAGTACACCGTCTCGTGGAGATCCTCAGTCAGCGTCAAGCCACCGCGCTCGAGGAACGTGGCTTGTCGATTGACACCCTGAATCCCCGAGAACGGGATGAGTGTCAGTTGGAGATTGTGTCTGATCTACTACGGATTGTCATGGGGCGTGTGGCTGGCCATTCGGATACAGGGAGAGTCGAAGAGGAGATTGCGCGTGTTGTGAGCGAGATGGGTATTGCAGGGAATATACATTTCGGAAGGCCACTTGGGGAGGAGAGTAGTTTCATTATGTGAGTTGTGATGCGTTTGCATCCGTGTCTTTGGACTTGGTTTTGGTGTTCGTGGGGGTATATAAAAGTGATGACTCTTGTATATCAAAAAGCATTACCTGGCGTTTCTTTGGAGAATGGGCGGGTAAAATTCGTTTGGTATAGTACATAACGCGCTTTAGATACGACGAATTTTCCTGTAGACTTAAATACAATCTATGTCTCTCTCCTATTTGCATTATAACGAAAAATTTTAGACTTGAATGCACATAATTTACTAGCCACTTCTGAGGCCATTCACGGCCGCATTCCCACCCATAACGCCCAGCAGCCGCGCGCTGATAGCGTAAGTGTGTTATCTATGTATTGGATTCATTATTCTCCATTCCTAGTTCTGAGGGTTGGAAAAGTGCCACGGACAATACTGGTCAACTTCGTTATTGAGCTCTCTCGCAGTAGGTCTTGAGGATTCCTATTGCATTAAAACATAGAGGAGCGCGGCGAAAGAACACTCTGCATATATCTCACCCTCAGTTCATCTTGTGGAAATGGTCTTCTTTTGTCCTGGGTTTTGGATTTAGTCACTGGCGGCTCTTGCCTGAAGCCATGCTATCGTGCTCCTCGCAGGTGAGACTAAAGGGGAAGTCATACCTTCCTAAATTGGTGCCCAGAATAGTATAACCAGTTTACCAGGACGACGCATTGGGCGACCATGCTGGAAACGGGAAAGCTAATCGGAAGGGGGAATTCACAGGCCCTCGTTTTACAGAATACTCGTACATGGATGGACCTAAGAATTTACAGGATAAGATATTGACAAGCGAGTAATAAGACAAGTTCATTTCTCGAAGCTAAGGCACAATGCACAGACCATAAATTATAAACAACTCCATGCTTATTTCTTCCCCTTCTTCTTCTTCTTTCCGCCGCCGCCGCCACCACCACCACCACCACCGCCACCGCTCGCGGGAGTACCAGGCGTACTCCCCGTCTGCTGGCCCTCAGCTTCAACCAGCACCGCATCATCATCACTTCCCGCCACGGACAGAGCCGCGGAAGATTCCGGCGTCTTGACACCTGAGGCTGTCGAGCTAGCTGGAGTGGTAGCAGTGGCAGGGGCAGCGGCAGGGGTAGAAGTTGTAGTAGTCGAAGATTCAGCCTTGGTATTCGGGGCCGAGGCAGAACCCTCAGCGTCCAACTCCTTCATGAATCCTTCCTGAATATCAGTCTTCCTGCGGTCCCACCACTTGCGCTCCTCGGAAATCTTGGCCTGGTGCGCTTCGATGCGCTCGCGAACGAGAGCGTTGTTCATCATTTCATTGGCGGATTGGAAGATAGTTTGGCCCCAGTTGGGAGAGTAAGCATTGGCCTGTTATCTTACTGTCAGCTTCCTTTACACATTTCACGAACATGTATAAGACATGAATAAAATAAGAAGATATGCTCACCTCAGCAATAACATCCCTAACCTCATCCTCCATCTCCCTCTCCGCGCGCAGAAACCGCTGCCACAAATCATCGCCCACACTACCCCGTTGTAGGAGCATCGCCAACGCAGCCTTCTGGTTGCGCAGTGCCATCACCCGCTTAATATCCTCCGTTGCGCGTCTGAGAAGTGCGGCTTTCAGAACCGAGTCCGGGACCGCCGGCGTCTTCTTTTCTTTGTTGTTGTTATCTTTGGATGGCTCGAGATGGAGGAGGGAGTAGTAGATGTCTCGTTGGAGATGTGGAGGGAACCATGGTTCGAGGGAGAAGGCTTTTTCTGTAGATGTTTTAGAAAATATTAGTTATACCTGTTTCGTTTCTTTCTGTAGTGCTGGTACTGTGTCTGGGGGGACAGGGGAGACATACGCGCTTTGCGCTTCCGGTATAGTGACGAGAAAGTCGCCAGGGAGCCGATTAGCACACCTAGATAGGCGAACGGCACGGCCAAACTGAGCCAATTGACCATGGCGTCCGTTCTGGATAGCGGAGCGTAGGAAAAGTCCAGGTGGTAAGTTCGGTGGTGGGTTGAGTAAAGGAGATCAGACGTGGATCATGAACGGAGATGTTGGGCTCGACGGTACACCACCCTTGGGACAAGGAAGACGAGCAGATAGCAGAGGATTAGCAGACAGAAAGGGAACTGAAAAGAGCAAAAACGAAAGAACGAGGTGAAGTCCAGAAAAGAACAACAACGCAAGGCGGACCAGAGAAACGCCAGGCTGTGTCTTAGTCAGCCGCGTGCAGTGAACAGATCTGCTAACTACGAAAATAGCCCTGATTACGAACTAGTATGTAGTATATTTAAAAAGTTCAAGTATAAGAAGATAGAATGGCAACGCTGCTGGTCTCTAATATTCCTATCAACAGAGTATCAAGGACCACATACACAATTCGAAGAGAATCAAAGCCTCCCAGGGCACCGCAAGACGAACAAACAAATCTAGCCAGATAAAGAATAATGCAAATGGCAAACACCGGGAATAAGAAGCAAAAAAGAAAAAGAAAATTCCACCAATAACCTCATAAGGGTCTTCGAGGTCAATCAATCAAGTCAATCAACAAATGTAGATATGTAGGTAAGTGTGCATGTATGTCCCGAACAAACCCAACGCAAGTACGTACCAGCTAAAGCAATGAAGAAAGGTGAAAAGAAAGAAAAAGAAAAGTTCAGCATCATACCATCATCGATATAAAGGTAGGGGTCTGTTACATCTAGAAACTCGTCGCCCCTCCTAATTGCTCCTTGGTCCGTTGGCTGATGGGCCCGATCTCCTGCATTTCTTGCATGTCCTCCAGGACCGCATTGAACGTTTGCGCGATCCCAATCGCCACCTGTGTGCGGTTCCATTCACTACGCATCCGCCAGACGTAGTCCATCAGGTTGGTGTTGATCTGCTCCAGCTGCTCCACGGAGCACCCGCTGGTCCGCTGCGTAAGTTCGTCATGCAATTGCGTCAGATACCCATGCTCAAGGTTCAGCTTGGGAGACTGATCCTCGCTGTTCAGCAGGGACTGGAGGTCAGCAGGTACATGAGTGACTGGTTTCGCAGAAGCGTCGAAAAGCGGCACGGGAGGTTGCTGCTTTGGCTGGGACTGACTGCCACTTGGTACATGGGCATTATTGTCCGCATTTGCATAATCGGGGTTCCCTGTGAAGGGCTCGCGAACACGGGGAGACGGTTGGCTGCTGCCTTCTTGCTGTGTGTCTGGGAGGTGCTCTTCGAGGGATGCGCGATCCGGGTACTGAGTAAGATCGGGATAGTCGTGACGGGCACCGGGGCCTGGTGCCATCGGACTGTGGAAGCTAGGAGGTTGGATATGATGCAGATGTTGGTTCTGCGGGGCAGACGACTGATCAGACGACTTTTTCTCTTCTGACGTCGTTTGCGTGGTAGAAGCTTCGTTGGTGTAATCGTTTGGCTGAGACCCAGGTGCCATGGGAGTCATCGGTCCCTTCTGCGACAAACTTGACAAGCCCGATTCGCGTCTTACCTGCTGCGAAGGCGCAGTATGCGAGTGTGGTGGTCTGGGCTGTGCTGATGGGCCAAACGAACTGTTCTGTGTATCTTTCTCACCGGACTGGTCTTCCGAGTTGGTCATGTAGGTATCCCCGTCCCCGTCCGGCTGTGATCCATTGCTCGGCAGAACCTGCGTACTCAGATCATTGAGATCCGACCCTCCGCCATGGTGATGATAGCCATTAGCCAAGAAGCTCACGTTCGTGCGTCGCGACGGTGTCACAGGCTGCCCAGGTTGTGTGTTCTGCCCGTCTCCAAAGGACTCGCCCAGACCGACAGGGCCACTGGTCAATGTCGATTCAGTATTGCCATGTGGTACTTTATTTGCCGTCTGCGGCCGAGCTACAAAGTCCTCTTCTTCCTCGGCTCTCCTAGCACGTTCTAACGCATTCTTCTCTCGCTCCAGCTCCCGCAGATAAACCTGCTCGCACTCCACGACAAGTGCCGGTTCAGACTGCTCGATGGTCGCGATGTCAACTTCCACATTGGACTGGAGTTCATTGGCCCTCAGTATCCGTTCTTGGTCGCCGATCTGCTTGGCATCCTTGGCCAGACGTTTGATGTCCGCGAGGAAATCCTTGGGCCGTTTGTAGTACCCATTCGAGAGTCGCTTTTCGACCGTCACAATCTCCATGTTATAGAAAAACTTGCCCGAAACTGCTTCCCTAAGACCTAGAACCCCGTGCTTATCCTGCGCCTTCTCGAATGGCCGGAATGTCGTCCGCTGTTCGATAGGCAAATCACTTGTCACGGTGTTCGGGTCTTCTTCTTCCCATAGATACCGAATCTGCGACTCGTCAATCACACCAGTCCTAAACCGCTTGTATTTCTTGATCTGATCCATGATCGGTTGGATCCTGATCTTTAAGAGATTGAGCGTCTGATGATCTTTCTTCTTCTGCGCTTTCAGCTGCTCCTTAGAAGGCGGCGTCGCAGGTTTCGGTGCCGGCGGCGGTGCAACCTCCAACTCCTCAAGTTCTCGCTTTTTACGATTTTCAGGATCTGGGAATTCGGATGGCGAAACCTTGATGTACTCCACCAATTGCGCGAAGAATTCATGTCGCGCGTTGTGGTCAGGAGCCTGCAATTCGTAGAAGTTTTTCTTGGAGAACCCGAACACGTTCTTTACTAGCGAATTGTAACCCTCGCCCTCTTCAAAAGACTCGAATACTCCAAGCACCAGGACAGGATCACTAGGTGGAATAGAACGTAAGAGCCCCAAGAACGTAGAAATAACGGCTCTCCCCACGGTCTCGTCATGCCAAGACGAAACGCTGGGGATGTAAATCACACTCGGCTTATGTCTCTTGACCTCCGAGAATAGTTGGATGACAGCTGCTTCCGCTGACCGTGTCGAGTCACTGAGGAGAGTGGGTAGATCAAATGGCTGAACATGGAGTCCCTCGAAATGATGCAAGACCGCAGATGCCAAGTACTGTTGTCCCATTCCTTGGAACCCACGGAGGAGCAGTCGAGGTCTGAATACTCGAGATCGATCGAACTCCTGCTGCATGTGCTCACGTCGGAAATTGCCCGAGGCTTCTGGCTCCTCGAACTGAGCTTCCTCTAAGGCCGTAAGCCTCTTTTGCTGAGGTAGGATTTCGGACAGTTGCTTTTCGATTTCCGTCAGAGGTCGCCGTAGCAAGGGCTCTACCGACTTTGGTAACGGAGAAGCACCGGATGTCGTGGACCGTTCCGACGAAGGTACCATCTTCTTGCTGGCCAGCATGAAGTCCTTCGGACTCACGCTGATCGACTTCGGATCTATCATGAGCTTCTGATCAGACTTGTAAATCTGGGGATATCTTCTCTGCACTGCGTTCAATGCCGCTTCTGTACAGAGAGCACGCAGGTCTGCTCCTCCATAGCCCTTCGTGATCTCCGCCAACTCATCCTTGGTGTCGTCCGAGAGTGGCGGATCCCAGCCCTTGGTATGGATATTGAGAATTGAGCGTCGGCCATCCTTGTTCGGCAATGGGAAGTAGAATTCGCGATCAAAGCGCCCAGGACGGCGGAGGGCTGGGTCAACAGAATCTGGTCGATTCGTAGCACCGATGACAATCACTTGACCACGGCCATCCATACCATCCATCAGAGCCAACAGGGTTGAAACGATAGACGAATGGATCTGTTCCTGTTTGCTTGACCGTACAGGTGCCAAACCTACAAATGGGCCATTTAGTACTATAAAATTTCCTCTGGGGTACATGCGTTTGGTTCACTTACCATCAATTTCATCAAAGAAGATGATACTGGGTTGTGTCTTGCGCGCTTCCTCAAAAAGCAATCGCAATTGCCTCTCAGCTTCTCCCACCCATTTACTGAGTGCATCCGCTCCCTTTCTCATGTAGAAAGTCACATTGCGGCCCTCGGAACTGACGCTGTTCGCCAATGCCCGGGCCAACAATGTTTTACCTGTCCCAGGAGGTCCGTGGAAGAGGACACCGCGCGGAGGCACGATGTGGAAACGTTGGAAGATCTCGGGATACAGTAGCGGAAGCGAAACCATCTCTTTTAATTGGTCGATATGCCCTTGTAGCCCACCAACACTGTCAAAATTAACCTTCAGGTCAACCCCAAGCGGATCTGCGTCTGCAAGTGCTTGCTTGTCCTTGATCTTGCCTAGGTTACCCGGTGTCCCAGAAGCCCCTTGCACGGGATCAGCCCCATGAGTCTGCGCGGGGGTAACAAGACCATGGCCAAGAGCAGCGCCAGGAGCTTTTACAGGCTGAATGCCCTCATCGTCGCTACTGTCGCTGTCCACTCCTCCTGTAGCCGCGGGAGCATCGGACGGCCCCAATATCGCAGACGGTCCGGCGCCTCCAAATGGGCCATATGTTGGGAAGAGCGTGCGTTGCCAACTGCCACCACCGCCGCCTCCACCACCTCGACCACGCCGTGAAGGAGACTCGTTGACCTCGTTTTCTGCTTCTTCGATGGGTAGGAAGATGTCAGGGCGGATGATTCTGTAGTCGACGTCTTTGCGATTGCGACGGGGTTTCTCATAGATAATCTCGGGCTGTAACCTCCGACGTGAGCGTCCTCCCCGGAGGTCATGTAGCTCCTCGGCCAGCTCATCTGCAATATCTGCCCCTGCCTCTGACTGCGCGCGAGAGCGAGACGACCTCTTGCGTAGACCTGGTCGGCGGCTAGTATATTCCTCATCGTGATCGTCGCGAGCCTGATTGCCCTTACGGGGAGATGCTTGAGAATTCCCTCCTGACCGAAACTCGTCATCTTCGTCGTTGGAGTCCTCTTCAGGCTCGAAGTCGCTTTCGTCATCGTGGCCTTTCCGCTGGGAACTTCGAGGCAACTTTTTACGACTGGAGCGACGACGCCCGGAATCATCATTTCCGCCTAGCTGGGGTTCCTCATTGGCTGCCTGGTTCCTGGACGCCCTCGTCCTTCTCCTGGTAGTCGGACCCTCATCGTCCTCGTCCTCGTCCTCGTCCTCGTCCTCTTCTTCTTGATCATATTTCGCGTCACCGTTCTCGGATTCTGGGACGAATCCTTCCGCGGCTTCAGCGTTTCCCTGCGTGGCGTCTCCCGTCGTAGGCGCGGACTCTTCGAAGCTGCCGTGGGCGCTCTCCAGGATTTCAATTTGCGAACCTTTGGCATCAGTCATCGTTTCGTCGACTTCATATTCTTCAGTCTTCTCAACGACGGTATCCCCCACGGCGACATTCTTCAATGCTCGTGTTTCCCTCGATGCGCGGCGTTTCTGTAGCGGTTCATCGGCCTCAGGACTGTGAGTCGCACGACCGACGGCTTCCATATGACGCCCTGAATTCGTAAGAGCATAAATATCTTCAGACGCGCCCCGAGTTCGTCGAGTGATCCGGCGATTTGGCTCCAAGGCTTGTTGCATCTTCTGCGTGTTGGGGATTTTCAACGTGATAATAGTATTCTTGCGCTTCTTTGGAGGAGGACTTGGTTCCTCTTCTTCCTCATCGCCGTCGCCGTTCCCTTGCTCCTCTTCGGACGTAGATGCGCCTTCGTTGTAAACCGGTCTCTTCGTCGCAGCTCTTCGAGCAACCAGGCCTCTCGCGTTCCGCTGAGTATTAGTGTCGTCTTCCAATTCCGATTCGTGGAAGGACATGTCGTCGGCCTCGCTCAGCATCTCTTCATCATCGGATACGATATCACCATCATCGTCGGAATCCTGGCGTCGCTTCCTCTTTGACGGCTTCGACTTCTTCGCTTTCGTTCGCGATGTCCGCTTCGCGCGCACATCGTGATCGCTATAATCGTCGTCGTCAGAGTCGGATTTCGTGGCCAAGGCCATCTCGTCGAGGGAGCGCTTTCTGCGAGCCATGATGGGGTGGTAGCGGCTGAAGTAGAGATTTACATGTTTAGCAGGTCAAAGCTATGCAATAGGGGAAACATACGGTATCTAGCACGAAATGCGCTAAAAAAATAAAAAGAGAAGAGGGGAGAAACAACCGGAGGCAACAATAAAAAGGCGACTCACCACTTAAAAGGTATTATCCAGGCAATAGATGGAAACAAGCAAACTTCCCCCAAATGAATATGAAGCAACCAAAGGTGCTTGCTTGATACACAGGGAGCAAACGAATGAACCTGGATTGCAGTAACCTCGAGCACAAACACTAACGTCCAGAATTAAGCCAGAGCTAGTCCGTCAGGTCAGGACCAGGTGGATAATCCAAGAGCAATGCGCCAAGGACTGTCTGTCTTGGTTGGTAGAGAGACAGAATAAATAATAGTGCGTGGTGGTAGGAAGTCTGTATCTGACCACTCACCCACGATATGGACGCGTCTCAGCCCAGGAATTCGAGGGGAAGAGGTAATCGTAGTGAACACCAGACACAAGCTAAGGGAACAGAAGATTCACAATCGGAAAGGTCCAGTCTATTGACTGAATAGAATAATAATGCGGTTCCCAACAAGACAATAAAAACAATGCCCGCAGGTGGACTCCTCGCTCTCCAGTCACTCACACAGTGAAGGGCGGAAAGACTCGCGCCGGGCCCACCAGCCACAGTCCCATCCGCCCTGCTGTGCCACCGCTAAACCGCATCGGGCCAAGTCTCGGGAGAGCCGCAAAACAAGCCATATTCAAGCATCAACCGCGGTGAGAAAGGGCGAGCAATCGAGCGCCTGAACCACGACAAATACCGTCGAAAAGACGGTGGTTTTTCATTTGAATATTGCCTTTGAATATCTGGCAACAGAAACCATCACCACAGACCCCCAATAAGGCCGGGACAGGGGAACTGCTGGCGACGACACAGGGGCAGAACGTGTCGGGAACAGTTGGAAGAACCGCCGCAGAATTTGGCCAGTGACAAACTTATCTTTGGTAGGTTTTTTGGTGGACTTATGGTTGTTCGTGGATATCCGGTTTGCGTCACGTGGTCTTGGCGCCAGCCCTAGCTTACGGTAGTAATAGTATTATAGCATTATAATATTATTATAATATATCATCTATTCACTACAATGATATAGCGAAGATTTATATTATTTGGGACTTTGAACAGTGCTATTCAGTAATGGGCTGCACTGATATTGTGAAGATGAACCCGGAAGGATTAATAGTCGGCCCGATGGCAGGCCGAAGTTGATGCGTTGGCCACATCCCTGGCCTCATAGACAGTGGCATTTTGACAATCTTAATTCAGAATCCTAACGATAGTGATGATATATTAGAAGCTGCCAATTTCGACAACACACACACACACACACACACACACACAAAGCAAAAGGCAAGACA
>PQME02000250.1:0-25550 GCA_003004525.2 Aspergillus sp. MA 6038 | reverse complement strand
TTCCCCCAATTCAAAAGAAGAACAACATACGTAGAACGTCGCGATCGCTGTCCTCCTGCTTCCCTCGGTATTCTTCTTGCCCAGGGTAATCAACCGCTCTGCTAGCCGTTGGGCTTCCTTGGCTTTGGGCCATGTTGTTGTGATCGATTCGTGCTTGAACAGCGATGTAACTAGGTTCCGGAGCAGGGCCTGTCGATGGGCCGAATCACGACTGAGGTGACGGTACTTATTCCCACTGCCGGCCATGGTGGTGATTCTTTTTTTTGGCCTTTCGTCGTTGGAATTTATGTGCGGGGGAGTGGAAGATAATAGGATCGACTGCGGTATGGCTGCCTGCGTCAATGACTCGAAGACAAGTGTATCGTATCCGTGTAAACTAATGCCAGTGAGTGCAAGCAGAAACCGAGACTGCCACTGGCGACGGTGAAGTTGAGGCTGTCGGCGCTGAAGCGTTGCGGAAGATTCGATTCTGGAGTCGGAGGGCAGCGGGCCAATCGGAGGGCGAGCTTCCGCTCCGACGCCGCAATATCTTGAACTTCACAGAACGGATTTGATTCTCGCAGATGACAACCCAGGAGAAAGAATGTTGCTGGAGTTGGTTCTTGGCTGCTCGCTTTGTGTGTCCTGAGCGTCGTTTTGGCTCGTCGACTGAGATAGACTGCCTTGGTGGTTCCCCGCGGGTTCACGGTGACCGTCAAGGGCTACCTGAGTTCCGTGACGTTGATTGACTACTAAAGTACTCCTCAAGGGCCTTTTGAAAGGCCGTACAAGTACTCTTTATTAAAAAAAGGAATATGGGCTTCTTTTCTGGCTTCGTGCGTCCCACAATCCATCCCCGACCAAACCCTTGATCGAACTGCCACTAATTGCAACCCAGTTTACTGGATTCGCCCTTACCACCTCCGTCCTCTACATCACGATCCAAGTTCACCAAAGCAACCGCATACAGCAGCGGGATGCCATTCGCCAGCAAGTCCAGACCCTTCAGTGGATTGCCTCCCCGATAGGTGCATACGACCGGCGATTCACGCCCAAAGAACTTGAACGGCGGCAGAAGAACAACGAGACGGGGTATTATAGTGAGCCTGCGGGCAAACAGAAACAGCAACCGACGACGAAGGAGTTACTCAAGCATCGTTGGAATCAAGAAGTCCAGGCGTTGGCGCGGAGGGTGCATGAGAGCCGGTGGGAGGATGCCCGGGAGAGAGTTGCCGATGGGTGGAAGTCCGCGAGGAAGTATGCGAAGGGGGAATGAAAAAAGGTAGAACCGGTTGTATTTAGGGATTGACGGCCTTCCCAAATGCTTCTGGTATGTATTATATATGTGCCTATACGGTTCTGAATTTCTCAAACCACCACAGCTCTCCTCTTCCAAAGGCCACTGCTTTAGTGAGGGCGCCCAGGGCCTGGATTATTGTGTGTTATCAGCAGTCCACATGCCGTCTTGTACAATGGCTGTTTGCCCAATAATTATTGGATTGGATATTTACCAGCAGATATAGAGACTGGTTGATCCTGTACTTTTCTTTCAGCAAGTGTTCGAACTCTTCTTGTTTTTTATCCGGTTTGGTGAAGACATCTTGTGATAGTAGAATATTGAGTCATTAACACCTTCCTAGCTCTTGATGTTTCTTATTCTTTGCTCTCTTACTTTTTTTAGTTTTTATTATTTCTCGCGGGAAGCTCTCGCTACCAAATGACTCGTATATTCCATCCCTTCACACGGATTCGCACAGCTGACCGACACAGACAGGCATCAGACTGATGTTGGAGCCGCTGGCGAAGCCAAACACCACGACGAACACGATCAGGAGGGCTTTATTTGGAGGCGAGTTTGCCAACGCGTCAGGCAGCCACAAACCCATCACCAAGACGAGACAGGCTAGGTTGGAGACGATCATGGTGTTATAATGGCCTCTCTTTCGGCAATATATCCAATGAAGTAGTGGCCAAAACATGACACGCCGTTTAAAATAGCAAGCAACTGGTAGGCAAAGGCAGCCGCTCCGCTGACAGACTCGCCGTCCGATAGGCCCTGTCAAATTAAGTAGTAGCTCGGAATGAACGTTACGGGAATGAAGTAGGCCCACTTGATGAGGAAAGCACCAGCGATGGCCATGGCACCAGTGCCGTCTTTGAATATGGGGGTCGGGTATTATATCGCGCCATGAGGTGGCCGCGCCTTTCTTGGACGGCAGTCGGCTTCGGCAAAGGATAACGTTGAAGATACAAAGAAGCAGGAAGAAAAAGCCTACAATGCGCGTCAACTAGGCCTATTTCACCTGCGGGAGCAATGACTGGATCATCAATGGAAAGAGGACTCCACCAAAGCCACTGCCGGTGAAGGCGAAGCCACTCGCTTCACCGCGTCGCTCATTAAACCAATGCGAGATGGCACCCATTGCAGGAGTAAACAGGAACGGATTTCCAATGCCGCTGAGGACCGAAAAAGCTAGGATGAACTGATAGTACTCTGGATCGACAAGCAGTGTACCAGTTTGTCAATTCCATGAACCCTATTTCCGTGACAAAACGCAAACAGTGACACTACTCACCGTTGCCCAGGCCTAGTGTAAAGGTACCAACCAGTAGAAAAATGCACCCGATAAGCATCAGCCCACGTGCTCCCGGGCGTCAAAAGACGGGCCCGATCTGTACGCCGCAAAAGTAAGAGACAATACCAAACCCGGCTGTCATGGAGCACCAAGAGCTAAGGGCGACCATCCAAGCGGAAACGCCCCTTCTGGATAGCTGAGTGCATCTACTGTATCCACGGGGGGTTCTATCTTCACAAATTGACGATGGAAGCTGACGCTGGGTTATTGCTCGACGATAGCCATGCTTTAGGGCCAACAACAAGCAGCAGGATGGAAGGGAAGATGAGGATGAGGGGCTCTTACCGCGACAAAGAGGTACCAAGGCTTGCGCACAGGGGAAAATGAAATAAGGGATTCTGGCTACGAAGTACGGAGGAGAAGACAGCGCTATAGAGCGCGGCTCTGGCAGTCGAAGAAGTACGTTTCAGGAACAGGCCGATTATTAATGCCGTCCGATCGACAGCCACCCTCGGAACGGGGCGATCGGCATCAGGGCGGGAGGTGATTGGCCCGATCCGGTGGGTCCTGGGCTTATCACGGAAGATCCGCTATCATCGACCATCGGCTCGGGGGCCAGCAGAATATGCATATCTGCGTACAAGTACTTGTATGTACGTAAAGAGTACTCTGAGTAGTCTAGCGTCGCTCAGACAGCTGAATTAAGAGACAGGGTTCAGATTTGGATATCAGTTCAGTGATGGAGAAATTAGACTATATAGGTTGCAAAGTACGTATGCGTTATGTGCAATATTACGGAGGTCGAGCATCTAACTAACAATACTCCGTACTATCAACACATAAGCAGGCACGGAGCATAACCAAACCAACATGCAGCAATATTTCTGCAGGAAGCTTTATATGCGCCGCATAACTTAGAGCGGCCGGGACCTGTTTAGTGCTTACATGTCCATGGTCACTCGCTAGGTAGCGCAAGGTTTTACATTGGCCAGGCGTTGATTCTAGTACCTTAAGCGAGTTGAGCGTTCCCTAGTCACGGAGAAAATGGTTCAGTTTTGGCCATATCGCGCGCTACTCGATGGCTGCACATCTTTCAGGCGTCGGCTGTGATGGTTCTGTTGGGTTGCGGGTAGGTATTAGATCCCATGCTCACTGATCCACACACTTAAGTCCCTGTCAAGAGATCAATCTTGAGGACATAACCCTAGTATAATGTTGGCCTAGATTACCGCCATCCCTACTAGGCATGCAGCACTTGCCTAGTCTCCCTCACCGGTAATCGGCTTTCAGATGACTCAATCTGAAATTTTTTCAACCTTTGAAGTTGATGTTCTCTTCTTCTTCTTACATAGATCTTTGACTTCAATATAAGTTCGTTGCTATCAGTCTCCGCCTAAGCCTTATTAGGTGTATAACTGTGCACAACTGCACAGGAATCCACCAAATAGAGAAGGCTCGCGCGCTAGTGTAATTTTCGCACCGGGGAACATGGTTTCGGGAGGATATCATAAGAAGCACCAGTAGTTACTATGATGATACTTGATCATAACGCAAGGCTGACATCGGATACCCAAAACCCAAGTTTGTTATCATTCTCATGACTTTTAAAAATATAAGCCGGATTCAACCAGTCCGAGTCAGAACCAATGGAACAAAGAGGTGTCATGCCATCTGTGTGGGGTTACTTGAAGCGCTTCTATGCTGCTATGGAAAATACAGCATTCTTGAGCCGGACGTCTACTCTGAGTACAGCACGGATGAAACCGGCTACCATATGGGCATGATACCCACAGCCAAAGTCGTACGTGGAGCAGAAACCTAATCAGACCATGCTATACAGTTTGTATGCATGAATGGGTAATTTTAATTGTTGCAGTGGATGAGTGTTGCCTGCACTGATTATCCGGGCTGCAGAATCAGACAGCCACCTATCCCGATGGCATCATGCCGTCCAGAGGGCTTCACAATCAGTGTCAGCAAGAACGGCTGGTCCAAGCATAGATCAGGCCTGGAATGACGCTGAGATGTCTTTGATCCGTTCCGGACATTCAGCTCGTATGTCGCAATCAAGATGCCGCTACGGTCATCCTCAGCTCACGCCACACAAGTATTACATGCGGACCGGCAGTGGACCTGAAATGTCCAACAACGGGGTAGTACTCCGCACTCGAAGTTTGTGTTTATTATTCAACATAATTGGTCCAGGCTGGTGGACTTCATGATATTATTGGGCTGCATCAGCATCAAGTGATCTCATAGCGCATAGTGGAAGTGGAACTATGGAAGCCAACCTCTACGAACTGAAGAGAGAGCTGAAATGAATATACCAGAGTTGGTACACTGCAGAAGGGCAGCCAGTCACTGTGGATGATCTACTAGAATTCTCTCACAGCTGAGCAGACAGTCCATCAATGGTGACTGAATGATCTTGGATACTCCACTTCAGTAACTTATATAAAATGGACATAACCCCTCCCGTTTTTAGAGAGGATTCAAAGCACACACTCCCCATTGGAATATCAATCAAGGCTTACTTATTTCGAAAACATGACTGAGCCCGAGCCTCCCTCTGCTGTTTACACAGTCCACCCCGACGCGGTTGGTCTCCGGATAGCCACTGGCGGATCTGGCCAGTCTGGTCTGCTGGAGGCGCTGGCCAAGGCATTCATCCAAGAGTAAGCCGACTCGGATATAAAGCGTAGTTTTTTAAACCTTACTTACTTGTCCACAGCCGTGTTGATGTCAAAGGAGTGAAACCCTTCCTGATTGAATGGTACAAGTCCGACACAACCTTTTCCATCTTGAACCTGGAGAAAAAAGTCGCAGATGTTGCTATCACATACCATGCTGTAGCTGAAAGGACCGCATTGGACGCAAATATCGCTGATCGAGTCGTGTATGCGTGGCGGGACCATTGGATGCTTATTGGTATGGCCATTCGTTTGCCTCCAAGCTGGTCAATCTGTTAATTGACATGTATCACCAGGCCCCAAGGAGAATCCGGCAAAGCTTCCGGAAAACAGCCAGTCGACCATCTTTTATCTCTTCACAAAGCTGTTCAGTGCAATGGAAGGGAGTAAGGAATGGGAAAAGCCTATCAAATTCTTGTCGCGGTAGGCTTTCTCTCTCTCATTTCTCCTTTCCTGGTACGGTACTAACGGACTACTACGCAGATATGATAAGTCCGCCGGAAATATCGTCGAGTCCCTGTTATGGGCCACTATCGGCCAGGTACCATGGGCTGATACCCCAACTTGGTGGTATCATAGTTTCCCGAGCTTCCCCTTCCAAGCTATCCGCGAGGCAGCGAAGCAGGGTGAATACACCATCACCGACAAGGGAACATGGTTGGCGATCGAAGAGCAAACCAGGGACAAGCTCAGCATCTTTGTAAAGCAACTTCCACCATGTTGATCCTGTGACGGAGCACACTAACACTCAACCCTAGGCCGAAGGAAGAGACGACGAAAATGACCCCCTACTGAACCCAGCGCACGTTTTGGTTGGCACGGAAGCAAAGAATAAGCAAACAGCCAACGAATTTGCCGACTGGATCATTCGGAAAGACGGCGGCCAGCGTGTCATCGAAAACTTCGAGAAAAACGGACAGGTTCTATACTCGACTATCCCAGTTGGTGTTGATCCTCTAGCCCGAGTGAAGGGAACCCTAGGATTCGGTGCCTCCGTCAAAGCAGCCATTCCGCTTCCCTGGTCAGAGGATGAGATTTATTTCTTCAATGAATCGAAGTACGCTCGCATTAATACAGTCAAGGACACCATCAGCTTCTCCACTGAAAGGGATATTTGGTCTACATGGCCTGGTCTTTTCCAAACTGGCTTTGCCCCAATCAATGCCGCATTTGTCATACCAGGCAACTCTCATGAAGCATACTTCTTCTGTGGATCTCGATGCGTGAAGCTCAACCTCTCCAATGCCGAAGTCAGTGCTGATGGCGGTCCATTCGATATCAGTGAAAAGTGGACGGGCTTGAAAGACGCCGGCTTTGACACCGTCGATGCCACGCTTTCTTTTGCCTCCAAGGGGAGCGGCTACGAAAATGTCATTAGTTTCTTCCGTGGCGGTAAATACGCTTTGATCGATGTCAACAAGAACACTTTATTGGAGTCTGGCGACATCGCCTCGCGCTTCAAAGCCCTGGAAAAAGCCAGTTTCAGGTCCGTTGACGCGGTCGTGTTTAAACCAAGGACCCAGAAACAAGAGGCGTATTTCTTCTCAGGTACACGGTATGTTCTGGTCGATTTGCCTAATGATCGCATTGCCTGGGGACCTCTTGAGGTGAAGGGCTCGTGGAAGTCTTTGAGGGCGGCTGGATTCTACTAGGAATTGGAAAGTTCGAAGCTAGTATAGCAATTCTACCTGAGACGGGTGTCACGTATAGCAATGGAAAATGGATTGAGATCTCTTGCATCGATACCGGTTACGTACATCATTCGGGAAGATACAGTGCCATCACGCTCAGGATGTAATTCGGAAATGCAGTCAATTAAAGGAAACGTTGGCCGTAAAGGTTGCTCCTCAAATTGATATGTATGCACTAATCCGCTGTACCTCCCATGTCCATATGGTCGATACAATTCGAAAGCAGAACCACCATAAGAATGCCATCGTTTATGCTTTATCCGACGGGTTTCGGTTCTTCTTGATATGTAGTTGTTAGGAACTGCCTGAGATGACATGAACAGTGGTTGTGGCTACTGCGAGATCTGCTCAGTGAGCAAAAAGCTGCGAGGGCCAGAAAATCCGGTACATATATGTACTTGTTTGATATGGATAAATACCCTTTCGATTATTATTAATGACTTTATGGTTATCATGTGCCTATAGGATTATACATGTGCTTTATAGATTGCAGTGTCTGGATCCAGCAGACGAACAGAATATATAACTCGGTTTCACGATCGGCCAGGGTTGTTGGTAGATGGGGCGGTGGTAGTTGTGCTCGAGTCCGTATCATTCCAGACATCCTTGCTTTCTCTCTCAACAGTTTGCATAGCCTGAGCCACTTCTTCCAGTTTAGCCACCACGTCCAACACGCCATTGTTAACGCGATCAAAGTATCGATCATTAACCTCTCGTCTCTGCCGCGCGAGGAGGATGTCCTTCTCCGTCTCTTCGTCCAAGTTGCGATGATAAACCTCCTCTTCAGTCACTCGTTCATTCGTGCCAGCGGCCGGATTCTGAGCCTGCTCTTTACTGCCCGTACTACCAGTGCCCTGCTGTGTCGACGGTTGACGCTCCTGCTCCGCAGTTTTGGTGTCAACGACGACCTCGTCCGCTTCGCTGCGAGCCCACGCCTGCGCGAGCTTGAGCTGCTTCTGTCGTAGATCTTCCAGAGCCTCGGAATGTTTTGCGCCAAAAACATGCTCGCTGGTCATAGCACTGAGTTCCACCTCGGATAGTGCGCTTTGCATCTCCTGCCAGACTGCATCTGTGCTGTCTACCTCGCCCTTGGACGGAGCTCGTGAGCGGAATAGCGATGGGGAGCTTTGGTTACCAAAGGAATCTGTTGCACCAGACGGGCGGCTGCGCTGCATTGGCGGGGGCTGGCTGCCTCCTCGCGAACCAACCGTTGCTGGCGGTTGAGGGAGGGACAGATTGGATGCATTGTGAGATGGAGGGCCCTGGAAGAGGGACGGAGGCGGGAGACGCTGGGAGCTTATCTTCCTGAGGTAATTGGGGTTGTCTGCTTTGGAACTGGCCATAATGGAGCCTCTACTCTGTAACTTGCTCTTGCAGTTTATCTGGACTAAAGTAAAAGTCGTCGATACGATAAGCGGGGCTATGTTTCTCCGCGCCGAGCCTCGCTTAACGGGCCGTTTAGGGCGCCGGCGCACAGCAGAACATTTTCGGCTCTCGTCCTGCCTTTAGCGAGACCGCCGTTCGACGCTCCGACTCTTCGACAACCATCCCCATCAGGCCTATAGGCGATATTTATCAGTCGGTATGTATATGTTGTTTTCCCCTTTTTTTTCTTATGACAGCCAGGATATCGATTTTGGAAATGCTAGGGGAAATTTTTGTGACGGATTTCGACTACGCACACCATGCAAATCCACTATTGATAAACTGTTCCCCCTCGTCGAACACACAACCATTCACATTCAGAAAAGATCATTATCTAACATGCCTCTCTCGATTTTTCAGTTGACCCTCCTTCAGCACATAAACCGCCAAGATGGGTAAGGGAAAGCCTAGAGGATTGAACGCCGCGCGCAAGCTCGCGACCACCCGCCGTGACAACAAGTGGGCCGACTTGCACTACAAGAAGCGCCTTCTTGGAACCGCCTACAAATCGTCTCCTTTCGGTGGTGCCTCCCACGCCAAGGGTATCGTCCTCGAAAAGGTCGGCGTTGAGGCCAAGCAGCCCAACTCGGCCATTCGGAAGTGTGTCAAGGTTCAGCTGATCAAGAACGGCAAGAAGGTCACCGCTTTCGGTGGGTAGCCCTTATTCTTTTGTTGTCTTGTTGGGCTGGGAAAGAATCGGTTTCGATACAGAGGTAGAAGGGACTTGTGCTGATTCATGATCTCTCAAACAGTCCCCAACGACGGTTGCCTGAACTTCATCGACGAGAACGACGAGGTTCTCCTCGCTGGTTTCGGTCGTAAGGGTAAGGCCAAGGGTGATATTCCCGGTGTTCGTTTCAAGGTCGTCAAGGTCTCTGGTGTCGGTCTGCTCGCTCTGTGGAAGGAGAAGAAGGAGAAGCCCCGTTCGTAAACAACTATCCAAGAGGATGAAAGACGAACAAGGAGAATAACGGGTTTCACGGGAAAGGAGAACGGAGGGGCTGGAAGAGTGTTATCGGGACTCATTTTAAGCCTGGAGGTTATGATTCAGGACGAATGACACATCCCCCTCCTCTGCAAATACTGTGCAGCTACTACGATTGATATACTCATAAAAAGATGGCGCCATGATTGTTTTCTTTGGGAAATGGGTCCTGAATCAAGATTTTTATTTCTTCAAGGTGTTTTATCAATGTAGTTCGTATTTATGTGTTTGGGGTTGCTCAACCGTGCTCTGAGGCATACATGCGAGTATCTCTACGAAATACTGGAATCAAGTGCCATCTTGGGTATCGTCTCTTCATACTGTCATCTATATCGGCACACAGCCCAGTGGGTTTATAGCAATCCCTCCCTCTTGTCTTCCATCCCCTCCCATTTTGCTTTCTCTTTTCTAGAAGCGAATATCTTCCTTGCGGTAGTGATCCGACACAATACGATAAAGATAAGATGGTGCATGACCGCCTCTGTGATAAAAGAATGTCAAAGTCAGTGATACTTGAGCCAAACAAACTCTGCAGAAAGAGAAAACCCACAAATTGGTGATATACAGATCGACCAGTTCCGCAGGCACATAGTCATAGAGAGGATTCTGGACATCGATTTGATCGACTAGATCCCCATCCTCGTAGCCGATGACCTTGCTAGCATCGCCGTATTCAATCAACGACTCAAAGTCGAACGGGTACACAGGACTGAGCTTGTACACGCCACTGACCACCACGACGGGAGTCTGGTGCACCTTTGCGGCGCGGGCAATGACCCGGGTGCCCGACGCAGCAACAAGGCCCCCGTTTGCAAGGACCGAGTGCGTGCCCAAGATCACCTTGTTGACGCGAGACATGAGCGCAAACACGGCCGAGTCGGGGATCAGGATCACGGTGATACCCATGGCGATCAGCGGCTTCTGAAAGGACTCGGTGCTTAGGATCTCGTCGTCATTGGAGCGGGCGCCAGTGACAGTGGCGTGCGTCGCTTCGTGGTTATTGGGGTAGGATTCGGCTTGGATCACGGTGAACTTGCGCTTAGCTGCCGCCTTGAGGAGGAATTTTTGGACCGTGGTTGAGGAAGTGTGGGTGAGAATGATTTCGTTGGAGTGGATGTGGTCAAGTGCGTAGGCCGCGATCTGGTCGTCTACTTGGCCCAGTTCGTCGATGATTTCGCCAATACCCTCGAGGACCTCTGCGCGAATGTCCTTGCTGGGGCCAGCGCTCAGCACTCTCCCGGATGGAGAAGCTGATGAAGGGGTGCCTGGCAGTGAATTCTCGGGCTCCGGGTGGGAGAGAAGACTGAACATGGACGTTAATGAGGGCGGTTTGGTGGAAGCTCGATCATCGAGGCGGGCAGATGGAATGTCTGATACATCTATCATCCCCGTCAGTATTTCTCGTGTTTCCTTTTTAAGGGAGGGGGAGGGGGTCATCATGTAGACTGACCATCCGGAACCCGAGGAGTCTGCGGCTGGCTTTCCGAGCCAGCATCACTCAGTGTGAACTCTGCATCTCTATCATCCTCTGCCTCATCCCTGATCAATCCAAGCACCCGTCGAACAATGTTGCCCACGACCATCTCGCGGGGCTGCGCGGCCACCAGACGTCTTCCCACATTCTGCACCCGCTCGATCAATCTGCCAGCATCCGTAGTTCGACACGCGGAAATAACACGGAGGAGAAGGTAAGCCGTCGCTGTTGCGCATGATCTCGAGTTCCGAATTTGTCGTCGCTTCAGCAATCTAGTATAGGCGGGGAAGAAAGATTAGCTTGGTGGGATGTATGCACGTAAGGTTAGGGGAACACGCACGAGATCAAATTGTCAATTGACGTATCGATCGCGTTGGTCTTGAGCGACTTGAGAAAGGACGCCAATCCAGGCGTCAATGCCACTGAACTGGACGGCATACTGAGTAGTACTGAGTAGTGTTCTGGGAGGGCTGTTAGTATTGAGTCACGGCGCCCACCACCACACTCGGATCATTCGCAACCCACCAGAAAGTCCGCAACAAGCAGCGTCTCACTTGGTCTGCTGTGGTCACGAACGTGACACTCGTGCTGTCGTTGTCTTGTCACTGTCACTGTCACTGTCCCTGTCACTGTCCTTGTCGAGGTGGAAGGTAAGACAGTAAAGAATTCTCTCCGCCCGCCGACAGGAACCAGTGACGATGGCCTCTTCTCTCCCCGCTGCGCTCTCTCTCTCTTTCTCTTCTCTCGCCTCTCTTCCTCTGTCCTCTGTCCTCGAGGAATACGAATGCAAATAGTGCTTAAATACCATTACTCTATACGTTTTTTATTCCCATACGTTCTTCTGCTGGGGTCTGTCTTTTTCGTCTATGATCTCACCGCTGAAGCTCTTCTGCCTTACTGGTCGGTGGTTGTAGCACACAGCTTATATATATAATACACGCCGTCTCTCTCTTCGCGGTGGTGGTTCTTCCCGAGGGACATCTGGGTTGTCGAACCTGGCGCATTGAGGTTGGTTCAGATCCTTGGTTGTTTGGTTCCGTTATAGATCATCTTCCCCGTTGGAGAGAGGGTGCCAACGCTAAATCCCCGTGGCTGGCTAGATTCTCCGCTGACGACCAGGCTCTCTCTTTCTCCGTCTCTCTCTAGATACCTGCGCCAATCGTATCGCCCATGCGCCGTGTTGGAAGATGAACTCGTTGAATCTGTTGTCCGCCCGAGTCATTGGCCAGTCCTCCAACTCCAATCGCACCCGTAAACCGCGTTCTCGTTCGCAAGGAGACGTTCCACCATCAAGTCCACCGGATGATAGCGGAAAGCTCCGGTCCTACAGCAGCGATAACAGGCCTTCGTTAAGCAACGTCTCAGAGAAGCATGATGGCAATCAAGCCGAGTCAATTGATCATGGTTTGGGGGATCTGGAGCCCGTATCGGACGAGAAGTTGCCGTTACTACACGACATCCGCAAGGACGGTCCGCTAGCAACCAGAAGCACTCTGGGAGTGTTGGCTCAGCGCGTGTTCGATGCAGTCGCGGAGACCATCAAATTTGTCCTGTCCACGCTGGCGGCCCCGGGGGTCTATGTGGTTCAATTCTTTCGAGACGATGACGGATTCTATTCTCCCCTGACACCGGTACGAAAACTACGGCGGTTGTTCGCGAAGAGCTCGGATCGGAAAGCAACTACGGGCAGAGGAAGCAAACATGTGGATGGGAGTCGTCGCAGCGAACGAAAGCTCAAGAGCCATGCATCACGAGATTCGATCGCGCCCAGTACTTCCGAGTCGGAAGGCGATAACCGGACCGTCAAGGGCCGCACAAGTGGGAAGAGTCAGTCATCCGCAAAAACCAAGATCCAAGATCCGGTCCAGACTTCGGAGGCGAGTACGAGTGCTCCGCGCCGTTCGATTCGGATAAGACTTCACGATGAGGAAGCTCAACGACAAAGACAGCAGCGCCGGTCACGGTCACACAGTACCAACCTAGGACAGTCAACGGACGGTGCCTCCGGGGCGGCTCCGGGGACTGTCAGCCTGGATAGCATCAAATCACCAACCTCTCCCAACGTGCACCGGATCACCAAATACCCCCATACCCCCGCGCCTCCTCGGCCATTGATTCCCCCGCGACTACCTTCCTACACTGCAGCCCCGCGCAACGCCAAAGTGCCACAGAAGACACTGGTTCTGGATTTGGACGAGACCCTGATTCACTCCCTAGCCAAGGGTGGCCGTATGTCCAGTGGCCACATGGTGGAAGTCAAGTTGTCGACGCCCATGGCCACCGCTCTCACGCCGGATGGGCCACCGACGATGCTAGGACCGCAGCACCCAATCCTATACTACGTGCATAAACGGCCTCACTGCGACGAGTTCCTGCGCAAGGTATGCAAATGGTTCAAGCTGGTTGTCTTCACGGCTAGTGTGCAGGAGTACGCCGATCCGGTCATCGACTGGCTGGAGCAAGAACGGAAGTTCTTCCAGGCGCGGTATTACCGTCAGCACTGCACGTTTCGAAACGGGGCGTATATCAAAGATCTAAGCGCCGTAGAGCCGGACTTGAGCAAGGTGATGATCTTGGATAACAGCCCTATGAGCTATATCTTTCACGAGGGTATGTCCATCCCCTTTGCCTCGGAACATCATCATTGTCATGTCCACAATCTAACCTGCCCTAGATAACGCCATTCCGATAGAAGGTTGGATCAATGACCCCACAGATAACGGCCTTCTTCATTTGGTTCCGATGTTGGAAGCATTGCAATACGTGACTGACGTTCGGGCCCTCCTCGCCTTACGACGGGGGGAAGCAGAAGCATAAGCGTATTCTGATACTGTTTTTTTCTCTCTTTTTACTCTTTTCTGATGGTTTCGTTTCAGCTTGTTCTGTTGTAAAGACGAAAAGCCATGATTGATTGACTGATTGATTGATTGATTGATCATACCCCTATATCCCTGTTGCCCGGCCTCTGCTTAGTTTTCGCGCTGGTCATTTTTCTTATCATTATAATTCATTGTAATCAGTTATTGTTAAGTTTATTCTGTTACCGTCCGACTCCTCTCTGTTACTTCATGTATGCATGTGCATTGTTTTGACGGTTATTGTATTGCGATACGACATTTTGACTACTCAAGGACTACTTGAGAAGAGCTTGACTGAATATCATTGTTATTCCTTCAGGTGATTAGTCACTTGTTTGTACTGCGTAGTAGATTGCTTTATCCAATTCAACGTATTTATATACACGTAAGTCATATCTGGTTTCATGTTGATATATTAATTTAGGCTTTTTTCCCCTTCCTTCTTTTGTCTACCATGTTTACAGCCCCTTGGCCTGCTTGGCCTCGGCCAACGCCTCCTTCAGAGCAGCTATGGCACTCTCGATGTGGTTCCGGTTCGGATCTGTGACACTGACGCCCATGTGACCAAAGCGGATATACTTGGTCGCAATCTCCTTGTGCAGACCGGCCGCGAAGATGGCGCCGCGCTTCAAGACACCGGGCAGGACATCGGGGGGAGCCAGACCGTCGGGCAGATAGATGGCGGTCATGCCGTGGGCCTGGTTCTCGGGCTTATCAGCGAGCTGGCGCAGGCCGAGCTCGGCGACGGCGGCTTTGACACGGTCTGAGACCTGGGTGTGGATAGCGAAGCGCTCGGAGAGCGGGCGCGAGACGATCTGGGAGAGTGTGGTGTGAAGGGCGTGGATGAGCTGGGTGGAAGGAGTGGCAAAGTACGAGGGCTTGAAGTTCTCGTAGTTCTGCATGACGGGGATCCAGTTGGCCATGGAAGCGTAGTAGGAAGTGGGCGGGGACTGGCGAGACTTGAAGCGGTCGATGGCGCGCGGGGAGGTCATGACGATGCTGAGACCCGGCGGGCAGCCAATGGCCTTCTGGCTTGCAGTGAGGACGACGTCAATGTCCCAGGCGTCGAAAGCAATCTCCTCCGAACCGACACTGCAAACACCGTCGACGACGACAAGGGTGTCGGGGCTGACGCGACGGACCACCTCGGTCACGCGCTTAACATCGCTGAGGACACCCGTGGAGGTGTCGACGTGGGTGATGGTGACGAGCTTGTAGGGCTTCTCCTTGAGGGCCTGCTCGATCTGCTCGAACGAGGGGCGGTCCCCGATGGGGGCTTTGATCTGGGTGGCGTTGGCGCCGTAGGTTTCAAGACAGTTGGCAAACGAGTCCGCGAAGTATCCAGTGTGCAGAACAAGAGCGTTTTCACCCCTTTCGATCAGGTTCGAGGACACCATGTCCCAGCCGAGGGTACCACTGCCTGCGACAACGAAGGGCTGTGCGGCGGGGTTGGTGGACTGGAAGAGTTTGCGGACAAGGGTCAGGGTCTCTCCAAAGGTCTTGACGAAGCCGGGGCCGGTGTGACTCTCACTTGGTAACTGTCAGTGACTGTACAATGGGTCCCCTTTTTTCTCCGGGTAATCTCTGTCTTGGTACTCACGCATAGTGGGACATGGACTGGAGCACGGCATCGTCGAATTCAATGGGACCCGGGATCAAGAGGGTAGGATGAGGGGGCTGAGTGGACATATTGGCTGAAGGTGAAGACGAGGAATCTGGATTCTTCTGGTTGTCCCTGTAGAGCAGTCGAAGAAGTTGAAGCCAAAGGTGAGTGAAGCTGAAGGAGAAGAAGAAGAGAGTGGGAGGAGGGGCAGGCGGTGGTTCATATTATGGAGCCTCTCGGTCGAAAACGGAGCAGACGTCAACTGGACAGCGCCATGACTCAGCTGGAATTAGAGCCAAAGCAGACTCTGTAACGGAGTAGAACGAGGAACTGGATTACTGGATCGGGAGATCTATGAGGGCGAAATTGCACCTTTTCCTGCGCTTTTTGTGTGTGTGCTCCGGCCTTTGCTGCTGAAGCCAGCCGGAAGCGTTTATGGATGTATGGCCCATGCAACGAAACACTAGGATTAGGGAGGTTTGTCTCGTCTAGCTCGACTCTGCCATAATTGCTCTACTCTATACCACTACTCGTACTACGGTACAGAGTATTGCTCTTCTGTTATAGTTGCTATGCGATTGTTAGATTAGATAGGATCACGTGACCTTCCCGCAAGCTTACTCTCGTCCACCGTCAACAGCTTCAATCCCGGTCTCCCAACTCCACGTTCGCCATCCCCCCTCGCTTTTATACTCAGTTGGCCTCTGGAATGGTTCAGGATGGCCTCGCGTCTTGTCCTGGTCATCGGTGACCTGTTCATCCCTGACAGAGCTCCCGTGAGTGGTGGCTTCGTTTGGCTTGTTTGTTCCCATGAATGAGCAAGGTCGCTGACTTTTGCTAGGATCTACCAGCAAAGTGTGCCATCACTGCCCCTGACTGTGCTTCGTTGACGTTTAGGCTAACCGCTTTCAAGTTCCGGAAACTCCTCTCGCCCGGTAAAATCGGCCAGATCCTGTGTCTGGGAAATCTGACGGATCGCGACACTTTCGAGTTCCTTCGCCAGATCGCGCCGGACTTGCAGTTGGTTAAAGGTGATTTCGATGTCGATTCGCCTAATCTTCCCCTCACCAAAGTCGCCACGCACGGGAGTCTTCGCATTGGCTTCACTCATGGCCACACCATTATACCTCCGGGAGATGCGGATGCCCTGCTGATCGCGGCGCGCCAGATGGACGTGGATGTCTTGCTATGGGGAGGGACACATCGCTTTGAGGCGTTTGAAATGGAGGGTCGGTTCTTCGTGAACCCGGGAAGTGCTACTGGGGCTATGAGCACCGGGTACTGGCCCGAGGGGGAGGAGCCCACGCCCAGTTTCTGCTTGATGGATGTGAGTTTGACCCCTAGACACGACCTTTGTTGTCCGTTGCTCATTTCATTCAGATCCAAGGAGACGTGCTCGTACTTTATGTCTACCAGCTGAAGGCAGATGCCGATGGAGCCGAAACCGTTGCGGTCGAAAAGGTGTCGTTCCGTAAAAATGCTGCCCCCAAGTCATGAATTACGTTTATCCTCGTTCAATTATTGTGTGTACTCCGGAGTATATCCCAGACCTTCCCTGTTATGATTGGTTTCAGCGTGGATTTCTTTTAGTGTTAGAAGGTGTGGCTGTTCTGTCTGTCAACGTCGCCAATATCCTGGCCGTATTAATGCAAGTCTGCATCAACGCATGGGTTCTTATAGAAGGCCATTCATGTCAATCTGCAACCGGCATAATACTCTATTTCCCTAGTACGAAGTAGATACAATGCATACCTTCATCACCTACATTACCATCGTCTGTACAGCTATTGCACTAAACCCAAACCGGCAGCGTGACAGCATCAATTGCTTCTCTCTTGATCACAGAGTACAAACCCATATCATCTTCTATTTCTCTAGTCGAGATCATTCAACATCATACCTAGGACGCTTTTTAGTACTTTATTTAGTACTGCTGTCCCTCTCGGATATTATATTCTTCCAGTCCAGCAGATCTTATCCGCGCCGCTCACTAGAGAAAGTCACCATTATCGCTGCTTTCTTGCTCCACCATTATTTGATTTCTGCTGCTTACTCGGGGGTTGTTCCGACTGCGCAGATCGGATTTCTTTCTAATTCTTCTAGTCTTTCCTTTTTGTCTTTTCTTTTCCTGTCCTTTTTTTTCTTTCGTTTCGTCATTGGCCAATATGTCTGCGGAAGGGCAAGAGATCAGAGATGAGCGCGTGGAGGAGCCGACGGCTACTGCTACGCCTCAGGAGGAGGGTGGTGACGATGAAGTTTGTTTTTCCCTTTGGAGATATAATTTGATATCTCAAGCGAGCGAGCAAGCAAGCAGGCAGATGGCTAACTGCCCCTCCGCCGCATACAGGAAGAAATTGAAGTGATGAAGAAACGAGTAGCAGAGATGGAATCCGAAGCTGCCAAACTGCGCGAGATGCAGTCTACACTCGACGAACAATCGGAGAACCTACGCGAAGACAAGGAGGAAATCGATGCCCGGAGTATTTTTGTCGGAAATGTCGACTACGGGGCGTCGCCCGAAGAGATCCAGGCGCATTTCCAGAGCTGCGGTTCAATAAACCGCGTGACGATTTTGCTGGATAAGTTTACGGGTCAGCCTAAAGGGTGCGTGTTGAGCATTGCGCCGTCTTGTGTTTTGCTAGTGGGACATATATTGACCTGGTATAGATATGCCTACGTGGAATTTGCGGAACCTAGCCTAGTGGCTCAGGCGCTGGTCCTAAACGAAAGTGTTTTCCGTGGCAGGAACCTGAAGGTGAGCTTCTTTGGCATATGCCTGGTCTTTCTCAATTCGCAATGTTAATGTGATCTTTGCAGGTCGTCCCCAAACGGACCAATCTGCCCGGTATGGCTCGGGGGCGTGGCCGGGGTGGTGGTTTCCGGGGACGCGGCTACCGTGGAGGCTTTGCGCCCCGGGGCTTCTACCGTGGAGGCTACCGGGGCCGTGGTCGAGGCTATTCTCCGTATTAGACGGACTTCCGAAGTACGGAGTACTCCGTACTCTGCACGTCGTACCTGAAGAACATATCAACGAAAAAGCGAGCCTGCCACACATCCGGCCACTGCCATGGTCTCTGGCTCCCTGGACTGATTGATCGATTCGATTCCTTTTGGAGTTAGGGGAATTGGGATGGGATGGGATGTTATTATTGTACGATAAATAACTAACACTAGTACTCTACAACTGTCTCGGTCTTATGTCCCTGTTTCCTGCCGTGCAGATGCCTTGGCTTCGGGCACTGCATCAACCCTTCCTATGAATAGATATTACCAGAATTACAAGAGAAATTATGCGTACCCAACTAATACCACGTACTCCTACACAGTACGACTGAGCGATTTAGCTATGACTAAGCGCTGAGTCAGCTCCTCGCCATCTCGTTTCGGCTCACGCTCGACATCTCCAACCCATCATCAACAGAGCGTCGACTTGTCTCTTGTCAATTCTGCGTCGCCTTTCGCATCTGGCCTGTTTCTCCTTTCCCTTTCCTTTCCCTACCTTTCCTGTCTTTCCCTTTGCTCTATACTCTCTCCGTGTCAGCCGCCCGACTGCTCCGCCCACGGTCTTCGCCGGCCAACGAGGAGCCCCTCGCTAAAGGCGCTCATTATTGGCCCCAAGAGAGCGTCAACGTCAGGACGGACTGCAACGGGCGTCGTCTTCCCACTCTTGCTTTTCTCCATCCGGCTTATCTCGTACCTTATTTTCTTCTTCCTTTTTTTTTTTTTTTTCCTTTTTTTCTTTTCTTTCTTCCTTTTTTCTGCTCGTATATTCCCTCTTGCTCCCTCCCTCTTGCCTCTCCTCATTCCGGCTTGCTTGATTGAACGACGATCTTACAATATCAACCCGATCGAACTCCTCCCTCCCCGGCTGCCTCGGTCTTCATTCTACCACGTTACGGTCTCCTCGATATTCTTGATTCTTATTCTCCTCGTCGCCCTGGTTGCTATATTCAATAATCGCCCTGCCAGCTGTTGCCTGGTGTGATCGTTTCGTCGTCCGTGTTCCCAGTGGTGGATGCGCCGCGCCGCGAATTCCCTCTAGGCTTGCCTTGATCGGCCTTTTTGTTCTCAAGAGGTGTGGTACTGTGAGCGTTCTGGTGGTACAAAATGGGCTCCAATCTGCCTGCGTAAGTTGTCTACGTCTTTTTGATCTGGCTGGATCTCTTATCGGGCTGACATTTTCGTTCACTTACAGCCAGCCGAACTTACGAGTCACAAGTAAGCATCTGGATTTAGCGTCTATCTCGGAAATGAGAGACAAGCGCCATACGGGACTATGGAACTAATGGGCTTTCTATTACAGTTATCGCGGCGGATGGGTTATACAAACGAGATGTTTTTCGTATGTCTGCTTCTTGCTGTTCTTGTCGTCTGGTATCCTTGCCAGCTGACCAGATCTATAGGATTTCCGGATCCATTCGCAGTGGCTACCGTCGGGGGTGAACAAACCCATACGACGTCCGTCATCAAAAAGACCCTGAACCCATACTGGAATGAGATTTTTGACCTGTACGATTCACCCTCGGTCTTGCCGGGTCTCCACCCCTGTCGTTTTCCTACTAACATGTTCTCAAACACAGCCGTGTCAACGAAGACAGTATCCTTGCCATCCAGATTTTCGACCAGAAGAAATTCAAGAAGAAGGATCAAGGATTCCTCGGCGTGATTAATGTGCGCATTGGGGATGTCATCGATACTCAGATGGGTGGTGATGGTGTGTTTTCTCTCTCGATGACTCTTCTTGATCGACGTTGGACTGACAATGGTTGCTTTCTTAGAAATGCTCACGAGGGATCTGAAGAAGTCAAACGATAACCTGGTTGTGCATGGAAAGCTTATCATCAATCTATCTACCAATCTTAGCACCCCGAATCCCACCCAACAGAATGGCCGTCGGTCGAATATGCAATCAGCATCATCGACTGGACTCGTCCCTCATGTTGCAACACCACATTCGACCCCCGCACCGAACCCGGTCGATCCGTCCTCAGCTGCCGCGTCGAATCCGTCTCTCCATCAGTCGCAGCGCGCCACCAGACCCTCCAGCATCGTAGTTCCGGTCAATGGTGCGACGCACAATCCCCACAGCCAGAGTTCTCGCGCCACTCACCTCAGTTCGTTTGAAGATAATCAAGGACGGTTGCCCACTGGCTGGGAGCGTCGGGAGGATAACCTAGGTCGGACCTATTATGTGGATCACAATACTCGGTCTACCACTTGGCAGAGGCCTTCGAACAACTACAATGAACAGGTGCAACGTACGCAGAACAATATGCAGCTGGAGCGTCGGGCTCACCAGAGTCGCATGTTACCGGAGGACCGAACGGGCGCAAGTTCGCCAAACTTGCAGGATGGACAAGCTTCTACCCCGCCGGGCGGCAGCGCCAGTGCTGTCTCGATGATGGCTACGGGCGCCACCACTGCAGGCACGGGTGAGCTTCCGGCTGGATGGGAACAACGGACGACGCCAGAAGGACGGCCATACTTTGTCGATCACAACACGCGGACCACCACATGGGTTGATCCTCGACGGCAGCAGTACATCCGCATGTATGGACAGAATGCGAATGGCACCAACACCACAATTCAGCAGCAACCTGTTTCCCAGCTGGGTCCGCTCCCCAGCGGCTGGGAGATGCGCCTGACCAACACGGCGCGAGTGTATTTCGTGGATCACAACACCAAGACGACCACATGGGACGACCCGCGTCTCCCGTCATCTTTGGACCAAGGTGTTCCTCAGTACAAGCGGGATTTCCGACGGAAGTTGATCTACTTCCGCTCGCAGCCAGCGTTGCGCATCATGTCCGGTCAATGCCATGTCAAAGTGCGGCGAAACAACATCTTTGAGGATTCGTATGCCGAAATCATGCGGCAAAGTGCTTCGGATCTGAAGAAGCGCTTGATGATCAAGTTTGATGGTGAAGATGGTCTGGACTATGGCGGTCTCTCTCGGTATGGTTTCCCTTCTGGACTACGAACTACGGGGCAGTCGCTAACATACGCAGTGAATTCTTCTTCCTCCTTTCTCATGAAATGTTTAACCCTTTCTATTGTCTCTTCGAATACTCCGCCCACGATAATTATACCCTGCAGATCAACCCCCACTCCGGCGTGAACCCGGAGCATCTGAATTACTTCAAATTCATTGGTCGCGTGGTCGGCCTGGCCATATTCCATCGCAGATTCCTTGATTCGTTCTTCATCGGTGCGTTCTACAAGATGATGCTTCGAAAGAAGGTCACGCTTCAGGATATGGAGGGTGTTGATGAGGACCTGCACCGCAACTTGACATGGGTTCTGTAAGTGACCCTTTTTTGTGTTTGTGTGAGATGACTTTACATTCTGACCCGGTACAGCGATAATGACATCGAGGGCATCATTGAACCTAATTTCGCCGTGGATGATGAGAAGTTTGGAGAGCGTCGTACTATTGATCTGCTGCCCGATGGCCAGAACATTCCCGTCGACAACGAGAACAAAGGCCGATATGTTGAGTAAGTTTGACCCCTTGGTGTGTGTTTATTATTCTTTTCAAGATTTTAATCGTGGTCGATAGGTTGGTCACGGAATGGAAGATCAAGAAGCGCATCGAGGAACAGTTCGATGCTTTCATGTCTGGTTTTAACGAACTGATTCCGGCTGATTTGGTCAACGTGTTCGATGAGCGCGAGTTGGAGCTGCTGATAGGAGGTATTGCGGATATCGATGTGGAGGACTGGAAGAAGCACACGGACTACCGTGGCTACCAGGAGCAGGACGACGTCATCCAGAACTTCTGGAAGATCGTGCGCACCTGGGATGCGGAGCAAAAGTCCCGACTGCTTCAGTTCACCACCGGTACGTCGCGGATTCCGGTCAATGGTTTCAAGGATCTCCAAGGATCCGATGGGCCGAGACGGTTTACCATTGAGAAGTCTGGTGATCCAGCGGCGTTGCCCAAGTCGCATACCTGGTGCGTATCCAATACCATATTCATCCCCCCCATGCGATGATGTACTTGCTAATATCACTCTGTTTAGCTTCAACCGACTGGATCTCCCTCCATACAAGTCTCATGACACTCTTGATCATAAGCTATCCATTGCCGTGGAGGAAACTTTGGGATTTGGACAGGAGTAAATTACCGATGGACCTTTCTTTTATATAATAATCGATCGATCGTCACTGGCGAGCTCCTGCTTTATTCCACGTCTTGGCTTTTTCTTCTTTTTTCCTATTTCTTGCAAGTGCTTTTTTCCATTACTGGAACAAAATGCGCGACACGCGGATGGGCATGATTCTCGTTTCCTACATACGTTCTTTTTGCCTTTCTTCCCTTCTGCCGGTGGATTTTGTATATATTGTATTATGTCCTTCCTGTCCTGTCGCGTCCTGTTCTGTCATACCTATATGCGGGTCGGTCTGTCCCGAGGATTGATCAAGCCCGAGCGAGTTATTACTTATGGAATCTACGTATGGCGTTAGCCTGTCTTCTGCTTCTGTCTGTCTGGCACGATGTCTTTGTCGTAGGTAGGTGTATGTGTAGAATATGATATTGGCCAAACCTACCCCTTGTCTGCAAAGGATAGTATATTCATATAACCTGAAGTCCAGTATAAGCGGTCCGGCCAGTCAACATTAGTACCATCTAGGCATGGAGTAAAATATAAAAACCCTAATTTACAATACACCCTACCCTACATATCAGCGGAGAATATATATATATCTATCTATCTAGAAACTGAGATGAGCTACAATATCACTGCAAACTTTACTTGCCTGTCTGGAATGGATTGGCCTGGTGGCAGTGAATATCGCCTTTCTTGATAACAAGGAGCTCAAGTTTCAACTCCGGATTGACTTATGATGTTCGATAGGCTCTTCTCTCTCTCTCTCTCTCTGTGTGTGTGTGTGTCTCACGATATATCTAAATGCTATGGTTGGGCACGGGCATGGCGTGGGTGGGCGTGGACCTGTTTGGATATTTGGATATATAGCCCGGTTGGTGATTACTTGGTTTGAGTGCGAATACTGATATCGACACAGCCTTGATAGATTACAAATAAAGCACCGGGAGCTGCTGATGTGTATAACTAGGAGTAGGGTTTCAGGAATGAAAAAGAAACTTACCAGCTCCTGTTTGCTGTTAGATATCATCGATGTGTGAAGTTACAAACACAGCTGGCTAAGCTGACGGAATTATGTATACTTGTATCCGTATGCAGACAATGTTTTTTATTGATAGAGATATATATACATGTATGCGTGTGCCTGTATGTATGCACTTGTCCATGCAATGCAAAATGGGTATCATACTTAGAAAACCAAGAACATATCCAACCAAACTCGTATATATACCAACCAGAAAGTGAACAATAATGCAAGATGAAAGAAAAATTAAATGCAACAAATGCAAACTATGACGGAACCCGCTGATACCGATACCGATCCACAAAACCCGCGACGAACCGGCGTGCGTACGAATATAATGCCCATAACCGTTTCTTGGACTTCCAGAGACCAGCCGCCAGGGCACCGGCTGCGCAGGCGCCCAGGAGAAGCTGTTGGAAGCCCGTATTTTCGGGGGTGGTTCCGGTGGTTGCTGATGAAGCGATTGAGAGAGTGCCATCGGATACCTATAGCCAGAGTTAGCTTCGGTAGGATCAAAAAGGGGACAGACAGGTTGGAAAAGGACATACGACAAATGCACGAGTATACCCTAGTTCCTCCTCACCACGGACATCAATAGCTGCCACGCGGAAATAGTAGCCCTCGCAATCTACATCGTTCAAATCAAGTCTCGTTTCAAATCCCCGCTTCGGTACGTAGTCGACCGTCTCAAACGAGTCAGCCGCGCCGGCGCGTTGACTGCGTTGCAACAACCACCCCGCAACCTCGGTGGCGCCGTTCCAGCTAACGTAGACCGCCCGCGCAGGCTCGTCCATGGCCATGGACGGCGGCCAACTAGGACGACCGACCCAGGACACTTTCTGTGCGCGATAGGACTTGACCCATCCGAACCAGAAGAACATGGAAGGGCCATAGTGGGCGTCGCAGAGCACTTCGGAGCCGTCGATACTGAATTCCGTGTATGCGGAAGGCTTCCCCCATCCAATGAAGACGTTGCCGGTTCGCGGCAGGATTTGCAGGTTGCCCTGAGAGTGGCTGCTGAAGTGGCCAGGGCTGTGGTAGACGTGAAGCGTCTGCGCGGTCCAATTGACAAAGTCCAGCTCGATCATCAGTCCGCGACTATGGTCAGTAGTCTTCTCATGTTCATTGGCTCCGTTATCTAGCAGAGTGATAACCCGGTCTGAATACCAGCGGGCATCATGCTGCCAGCTAAACCCGGTGGCCGAGCCATCTAACGACAGATCTTGGAACATATTGCGCTTGCCGCCCAGGACCCAGAGCACCTCACCAGTAGTCGCGCTAATGCATGTCACCGAGTACATATAGCGGGAGGAGACAAGGTACGTGCCGTCGGCTCGCTTCTCGATACTGTTGATGTGGAAATAATCGTACGCGTCAGTTTTTGTCGGAGCGGAGCCCTTATTATTGATGGCGAAATAAGAATCGTCCACCCCGTAATAATCGCTCGCACGCCATTGGAAAAGCAACTCGCCCGTAGCAATGTCGATTTCCTGAAACAACCCGTCGTAAACCCAGCCTTTGCCCGGTTTCCCCACCGGTGTCAGATCCAATTCGACGATTTCGTAAATGGTCATCAGCGCGGTTCCCTCGTCGGTGATTTTGAAGTCGTGGACATCGGCATGCAGCCCATTCGCAGCGGAGATAACATGGACAACATCGTACGACGAATTCAGCTATCCCAAGTCAGCCAAAAAAACCCCAGGGACGGGGCGAACCGAAAGAAATACCATATAATAAAACCCCAGCCCCCTAACCCCATCATCCTCCCCAACCCAAAAGGTCAAAAAGTCCTCCCCTCGATAGCGCTGCACGTTCAAATCCATCACCATGCCATATTTCTTCTCAATCCAGACCAAATTCCCGCGATTATCGTAAATCAATGGCCCGGGTTCGGGGTAGAAATGCCCGCGCGGAGAAAGCAGGATATAGCCATCCTCGCAGGCGGGATCCCATTTCAAAACGTTCACCTCCGGCGGCGCTATATCAAACGAGTGAAACGGAGTCGTGGGATGCGCGCCGAAAAGGCCGTACTCGTAGAGGAAGCTGTGCCAGGAGAAGGCGGAGGCGAATCGGAGCAGGAGAAGGAAAGTCGTCGCAAATAATAACATGGCGTGTTTTGAAGACACAGCCAGATTG
>PQME02000249.1:0-25658 GCA_003004525.2 Aspergillus sp. MA 6038 | reverse complement strand
CCTTCCGATATCAATCAATCAATCTCCTTCTCCCTCTCTCTCTCTCTCTCGCTCTCGCTCTCTCCTTTTCCTCCCCCAACGATCTCTTCCCATCATGGATGGGGATCTCAGCCTCTCGCAATCGTTGGTGGTCTCCGGATCGCAAACCCGGATGATTCCTCTCTACACTCGTCCGACGATGCCGTCGCTTCGGCCCCGGGCACGGCTGCCTCCACGACTGCCCCCGAGTTGAACACCACCGACTTTGAACCGCCAGGCAGCTCCGTGCCAGATCTTCCTCCGTCCTCTTATTCATCGATCCGCCCTTCGTCTACAACCCCCGACGAATCCTCCCTCAGATCTCCCCCAGATTCTGCTTCGCTCCGGTCCTATTCGCGGCAGGCGGAAAATCGGTCATCTGTCTACTCGTCTTCCGACCAACAACCCCTACAGCCTTTACAGCACCAACAACAACAACAACAGCAGCAACCACCACCACCGCCACAGTATTCCGCTTACCATCCCCCCCAACAACATTCGGCTCCCCCCGGTTCCTCTCGACCCCTGTCTACCTTTTACGCCAACAACGGCTCGTCGCCCGCATTGGTCGCTCGCGAAGGCTCCTACCGTATTCGCACCGATTCGGCAGCATCGTCAGCGTCGGAAAGCCAGGCACGGGCCGATTCTCGTGGTGGTTCCTCCGCACTTCAGGCCGGTGTGCTCGCCCGCGACAATAGCCATAGCGATCGTGCGTATCGAACGGCGCAAATCCCCGGCAACGGGCCCATGGTGATGCGTCAGTCCTCCCGGGCTCACGCGCGCAGCGCCGCTCCAGCAGGCCAACTCGCCGGGGCGCCATATGCGATGGAAAACGGCCCGAGTCCAAGTAGTGAAGAATGGCAGCATCGCGGGGCTGCGGTCGCTGTGCGACAGGAAATCGATCCGAACGGCAAACCGATCTCTCGTTATATCAAGAAAGGGGTCCGTGATTTCTCCTTTGGGCATACCCTCGGCGAGGGCTCGTACAGTACCGTGGTGCTGGCGACGGACCGTCAGACATTAAAGGAGTATGCCATCAAGATCTTGGATAAACGGCACATCATCAAGGAGAAGAAGGTCAAATATGTCAACATCGAAAAGGATACGTTGAATCGGCTCACCGATCACCCCGGCGTCGTCCGACTCTATTACACCTTCCAGGACGAACGATCGCTCTATTTCGTGCTTGATTTCTGTAAAGGAGGGGAGCTACTAGGGGTGCTGAAACGGATGGCTACGTTCGACGAGGAATGCACACGCTTCTACAGCGCTCAAATCCTAGACGCCATCGACTACATGCATAAGCGGGGGGTCATCCATCGTGATCTCAAACCAGAAAACGTCCTTCTTGACGCCCAGATGTACGTCAAGATCACCGACTTCGGGACGGCCAAGATCCTCAAGGGCCCGCAGTGGCGGCCGGATCAGAGCTCGAGTGGGATACCGCCGCTCGACTCATCCGACATGCCCGAGGAAGAACGAGCAAGCTCCTTTGTGGGAACCGCAGAATACGTCAGCCCGGAGCTGTTGACGGACAAGAATGCTTGCAAGGCAAGCGATCTATGGGCGTTTGGTTGCATCATCTTCCAGCTCCTCGCCGGTCGGCCGCCCTTCAAGGCCGGAAATGAGTATCAAACGTTTCAAAAGATTGTCGCCCTGGACTACGAGTTTCCCATCGGTTTCCCCGCCGTGGCCCGTGATCTCGTGGAACGCCTTCTGGTTCTAGACCCAACCCGTCGCCTACCTGTCGAGCACATCAAAAACCATCCGTTCTTCGAGGGAGTGTCGTGGGGTGCCGATCTGTGGAGGCGGAAAGCGCCACGACTCAAGGCATATGTTCCACCACCACGTGAACCGATCAAGTTGAACGGAGGTGGGGGAGGAGGAGGAGGAGGAGGCGGCGGCGGTAGTGGCGAGGGAGATAGTTTTCCTCCTAATATCACAGCAGCACCTTCCACCACAACCGCAAGTTCGCGGGTTGTCCCCCGACTCGTCACCGAGCTGCCACCGCCGAGCCAACTGGATATCGAATGGTCGCCTGTTTTGACCAAAACCAATGAGAGAATCTTGAAAATGGGGAATCTGATAGTCCTATCATCACCGGCCTCCCATAGTCCTGTTTCGAAGAATGGGAGTGGTGAGCTCGAGGCACCGAAGAAATTCTCGAGGTTCTTTGCGGGAAGTACGACGAAGAAGCGGCAGCGGTTGGTGATGGTCACATCTTCTGCACGTGTAATTATGGCGGCATCTGGAGGGGATGAAAAGAAGGCGAAACTAGAGATTTCCCTCTTGTCTCGTGGGACATCATACCGAACTACTACAGACGCAAAAGGTCTTTCTTCGTGGGTGGTGGACACCGTATGTTTTTTTGACGCCCCTTATACGCGACAGGAATCTTTTGAGCCGTATAGCTGACCATCCCTCACAGCGCGACAAACGTTTTGTTTTCGAAGATCCCAAACCGTCCTCTAGCAACCTCGGAGCTACAGCGATATCTGCACAAGAGTGGTTAGATGCGCTGGACCGGGCACGGGAGATGGCTTCACAAAACAACTCCGGCGATGAAGGATTCCGTGATCTATCATCAGGGATGTCTAGTCATTCCAATACACTCGACCGCACCTCTGAAATCCAAGATGGCGCACTGCATGGACGAGCTACCTTGATAAAGCATCAAGCTACTGATTCAGAATCGGTCAAAGGGAGAAAGAGGTTCAGCAGGCGTCATTCCAAGAATGGTCTTGCGGCAGTTTTCTGAAACGCTGCCTGATTTCTTATGTTTTTTCTTTTCTCTTTTTTTCTTATTCTGCCCTTTTTTCTTTTGAAGGAGATTCCCCTACTCTGCTGTCCGGTCTTAATTGACTTTTGCTTAATGCTCCAAGCGGTTGCACCCCGGGCCAGGGCTTCGTGTTTTTATTATGCCAACCGTCTTGCCTTGATTCTCTTCTTTGTTGACGTCCCCGATGGATCAGCCTTTTGATATTCCTACACTACAAGATCTTCCGTCGAATTACCGTTGATATCATTTGATATTTTGTTGCCCCTTAGCCGATTACCGTCGTTTCATTTGTTTCCTTGCATCTGTAAGAATCGTCTTATGGCATGTTGGCTTCTCATCTGCCGCTTGCATTTCGCAATGATGAGCGTGTGTGTTTTTTGCATTTAGATTGGTTGGAAGGAGCGTGCATTCATCCTCCACATTTTCTCTTCCCTATCCTTTTCTTTTCTCTTCTTTTTTTTCTCTCCTTCTCCTTTGTCTCTTTTCCCTTCCTCCTATCCTCATTTTTGCCTTGAAAATGTATATCCATTTCTGTTTGGGATCGGTGCTATTTTGGCTGCCACGGTTTGGCCAATTCTGGTTCAATTAGCTACACTGAGCGAGTGACCCTGGAAGCTGAGTTGATTTACCCTTGTCTTTTCTTTTCGTTTTCTTTTCTTTTTATTCTCCGTTTCCATCAGTTCTATTCGATACACAATTATGTTCTTGTCATATAGCTTCTTTTCTTCTTTTTGTGAAAATGCCACTCCGTACAACCAATCGATTTCCTTGAATATTGTTTCTGCAACTACCTTACCTTTCTTTGGATATTTTGGCCATCTTCTCTTCCTTTCTTCTTTCTTCCCTTGGGCCTTATCTATTCCCTCCTTGTTTCATTTCTTCTCCTTTGTTTTCTTACACTATTTGGATCTTCATCTATTGTCCGGCTTACTACTTATTTAGGGATTTGGTTCTGGATTATTATAGCGTGTTTGCGTGTCTGCTTTTGCTCCTACATAGATTGCAATCAATCAGTCAATCGATCGATCAACCACTCAATCATTTATTCAACCCGTAATACGTAGATTCCGTATTGCTCCTGCCGGATGAACCAAGTGGCCTATCCAGTTGTGCTTGCTAGGCTAGGCACTAGTTCAGGCTCAGTACTCGGTATACCTAACTCCTGCCCCTATCACCCAGGACGGTCCTCTGAGTAAGCCATTCTCTGGTGTTGTGATAATGTTCTAAGAAGTCAATCTCAGCGGCCTTGGCCAAATAACAAGATTTGGATGGAAATCATTCAGAAAACATGTTAAGCTCACTACTGTTTGAGAGTCTCGCTAACTAGTTACTTGGGGCGGGTTTTTCACTGTACCTCGCAGTAACTAACTACCCTTCCGTTGACGTAGATAGATAACTGAAATACTTGTTATGACCGCTTAAAGCGGCCATGGTCCTTTTCGTAGTCTAGTAGGTCCACACTGTTCAACATCTTCGCTGCGGCCAAAGTCCACCGTTGCAGACAGATATGCCGTAGACCTATTCTTCTGGCATGGCCGGCTTGCTTGCCCGCATTCCCCGCTTCCAAACGAGGATTTCATGAAATCCTGTAGGAGCACTGACTTTGGAAGAGCTGTTGGGTCATCGAACTGCCTCTCTCTCCTCATGTGCAAGAAGTAGTACGAGAGACGCGGCCATCCCTCGACATCACCTGTGTTCATCAGGCTCTCTTTAAGAAATGGGATAACACAATCTCCCGCAATGCCTTCAAACGAATTGCCGGGTTGGTCATCCTCAAGACAGCTGTGTAAGCCGGGATGGGCTCACTTGGCTGCATCCTTCCCCCTCCCTTGTTTATGGGAGCAACATGCCTGAGACAGGTCGATACCATCTTATCAGCCAGATGGGTGCATGTAACGTAATATTCTATGTGATATGGTATCAGAGCCAGGACAGTGGTGGGTTTATTCCTATTGGTCTCCTTGATGGCCAGCATATGATTAGCCCACAAGCGAGATCCTCTGGTCTTTTTGTCAGGATAACACCGGCCTCCCCCGCTGGGGAGCCGGGCCGAAGTAGAAAAGCTGGGTTGTTGCTTTTGCAGACCCATCTTCTTCAGTATCCTTGTATACGAGAGTATCCATGGTTTCGATGTGATAGATGGGCGGGAACGGCTTTCTACCGTGGCCCATTTGATCGACCATTTTCTGATTGGACTTGAGCTGTGCAGGAGAAGGGGAGAACTTGGCCACCTGGTATGTTGTACCTAAAACACTTCAAATAAGGAACCATTCCTTTGGTTTCGTTGTCCTTCCCAAGCGGTGTTGTAGAGCCAGTCTGCCGGAACAATCCCGATTCTTCACAATCGATGAGCCCGCGCGCTTCGGCTTAGGGATCCTGTTGGCTTAGGTGGATACCTGAAATACTTGCTATGATCGCTTAATAACGGCCATGGCCCTTTTTGTAGTCTAGCGGTATATATGAGGCCCAAAGATTCACCTCTCGTGACACGCTCTGGCATCAGGGTCCCTAGTTATAGTCGTTGCCGTTTAACTCTCCAAGCCCGCAGCAAATATTTTCTAAGTCAGTCCGTGTGAATACCATGTCATCAACGGTGGAATCAATTTTCGGAAGTATTTGGGTCCGGCCGATTCTTTCATTGAAGCCTGCAAAGCCGATAATTCTGGATCTGCAGTGTCCACCAGCCGATTTGGAAATCCCTGGCTTCCCGAGCCAAAGCGAAATTCGTTTTTGAATCTATATCAGAAGGCTTCGTCACAACCCGTGAATTTGCAGAAACTCTCTGGGTTGGTGTTTAATCTCCGTTGGGCTCTGTCGGTCTGGCTAATGTCGATGATGAATTTGTCGGTTTATCTCGAATTATCTACCCGGGAGAATTAAGAAACACGGCGAGCTGCGAGGAGATGGGCAGAGGAGACAGGCTGAGCTGGGACGCCCTGGGCTGGGGAGGTTGCGAAGAAGAGAGGCCGCCACCCCATCCTCGTCACTGGCAGCTACAGATCCACAAAACCGATCTCTGGTGCTTGACTGGTAACATGGAAGAGCCTCACTTCTGACAGCTTTGTGGGGGGCATTTTTGGAGCCACTGCTCAACTTCCTCTTCCCTCCAGTCATGGCGAATCGTCATCTTTTCTTCCCTCTCAGAGCGAGAAAAGCACAGGTCAGGAAGAGATATTCAAAAAATAAGATAGAGAAGCTGAAAATGAAGATGAGGTACTGATGGCAAACCTCTGGAAGAGCTTGAGGCAACAAAAAGCAGTATGCTGGCGGAAGGTGAAAGAAGGTGAAAGAGGGAAAACTGAGAGGGGAACAACGAGCCCAGTGATCAACGACAACGAATCCCTACTGCAGAGATCCCGATAGAGAGCAGAAACCCGCTTGGCGACTATTTCTAGACACTTTGCTGTACGTTTCCCGGGAAGGAAAAACACATACGGAGGGATGCAGTTAACCGTATGGCTGTAGGCAAAAGAGCTGCAAGAAGAGCAGGCATCAACCTGTCGTAGACACAGCTTGGATACCAGCACTGACTTCTCCATATCAATCATTCACTTTGTACCGGAATACAGCACTCCAAAGCACAATAAACTCTGGAATAGTGCAATACTTGGGAACCAGCTCCGCTCCGCCCCGCCCCGCCCTAAGTGGCATTGCGGAGACCCATAGCAGGTGGAGTCATGGAACATTCATGCCTTTTTAGGGTATTTCTTGTGAAGAGATGGTAACAGGGGAAAAGAAGCCTAAATGGGTGGGCCTTAGACCGGAGGCGGTAAACATTGGCAGAAAATGGGGGACGTAGAAGAAAGCTTTCAACGTGTATAGAAAATCCAGTAGGTATTACCTGTGACAACGGGTAATCATTCTTGTGCATGCGCATATACATGCTATTAATTGATTCCCATAAGCCCTAGCCAATTAATTAAAAACAAATATCTCTAAGAGACCATTACACCGCTAAATAAACAACCAATCTATCCGTGACTCGTCAAGTTCCTGAATCCAATCAAAATCGTCATCGTCATAAGGTGATGATGGATGGGGTGCACTTTCAATACAAGGGCCAGGGTCGGGATTAAGACCAGGACCCGGGGCAACACCCTGCTCAAGCCACTTTCTGTTCTTGCTCTGTTCGCGCCTGAGATCCTGCTTCCGCCACATCATGCTCAGCACCCAGGCGGCATTACGGACATTGACCGTGGCGATGGCGTAGTACAACGTACTCAGTCGATCGAGGATGAACGGTCGATGGGAGGCATCGCGACACTCTGCACCGGCAATAAACGTTGGCCAGATGAGACATTTGAAGTGTTGGTCGCGTGGCGGTATGACGGATAGCTGCTGGATGAGGAAGTGCGCTACGGCGTCGTGATCCGGCGGTAGTCCGAACCAGGAGGGGCGGGCGGAGTTGGATCCCAGGCGTGGACGGGAGAGCACGCGGCTGGCATAGAGGTAGACGGCAGCTTTGTAGGTGGAGGCAAGGGCGATGCGCATTGTCAGGTCTGGGAGGAAGAGGACGGTTTGGAGCTCCACAGCCCAGGCAGTGGGGTCGAAGGCTTGAATGTGTTGGAGGAGGGCTTCGGGAGATTGCAGAGGCTCCGAGTTCTCGGGTAGGAAGGAGGATGAGAAGACTATCGTGGGTCGCTGGGCGTCGGGGTCGGTCCCGGAGTGGCAGAATCGCGCGTGAACGAAAAAGATGACTTCAAGGAGGTAGGCTGGGCAGCCAACCCAATAGGTCTTCTCCAAACGTCTGAGGGCTGTTTGGCCCATGGATGGAGTATAGAATGGCTTTGAAAGCACGCCGGGTCGGGTTAGGGTAGAGCCCATGAGTTCGATACTGGCCGTCGTAAGTTAACGACATGGAATAAACAGTGATTTCTACTCACAGTAGGCACCCGTCGATAGTCAATGAATCCAGCCAGCCGACTATCTCTCCGGACGTGCCAGCACCAGATCCTTGTTGCCGATTGTTGAGTAACTTCTTCGCTCCTTCCAGATGGTATTTCCATGCTTCTTCACCCGATTCAATGGCGTCCATCAACGCGAGAACCATGATAGCTGCGGCGGTCTTATCGTCGTTTCGCTTGACGGGGTCACGGAGATCGAGCGACAGCTGACGAAGAGTCCGCTGCTTAAGTCCAAGGAAATGCTCATAGACTTTCGACGAAGGACGGCGGGACATAGAGCACGTTATTGCTTTTTCTACTTCCTGAGCGGATAGAGGTGCTCCTGCGGCCATTGGATCTCCGGATGACCATGGCATAGGCGAAAAGTCACTGTTCGCCAGCAGTGCATAATGCACCGCTCCTGTGGCAGAGAGAGCATTCGCGAGAAGAGGAGACTCCCCGACTAGGGAGATGAGACCACGATACGGATTCTGGGTATTGGTGTATAGTACAAAATCGTCCGCTGTTTTCTGGTTGACTGGTCATGTTCTATGTCAGAATACAATTATCCCAATAAGAGGCAATGAAGGTCATACAGTGAAAGATGTAGAATCTCGACAATTCACTCATATCTTTGAGGATAGGGTCGATCAGACCAAACCGGAGAGTATGATCAGTAACAGCTGCATTTCCGGACGAGGAAGATGAGGCACTGTTCTTCTCGGGTTGAACTGTTCCAGATGAAGACTGCCAGGGTGGTGCATCGGAAGCATTGTTATGGACAGTGGCGGTTTGAGGAATTCCAGGGCCGGTCTGATGGGTATCATCGCTTGTAGATGCTGTCAACATGTTGTCGGACGATACTTCTGTCGAGCCGTTGGATTCGCCAATGCGACGAGCACTTTTCTTCGAGACATCGTTAAAGCTGCGACCCATCATCTTCCCGCGACTAGCCACCCCACCCTTCACCCAAACTAGAGGCTTCTGATATCCCAAGCACTCCTTTCCTGCATCTCGACACTTTTGACACGTGGGAAGACCATTGTCGCAGATGATGCGCCGGCGGCGGCAAGTATAACAGCCTTTTGTCATGACTGAGGTTCCGGGATCTATGGACGGGATCCACTGGACAATCGAATGCCTCGAGTTATCTGTCCAAGAATAACGGGGCCATCGTCCTCAACAAGTAGCTAAGCGTAATCGGGGGGCGGTATGCTTTGCACGCGCTGCGAAGACATCTCCAGAGGTCGACCGTGGACAAACGAGAGAAAAGTTGAAGCGAGCGTAGTAAGGTCAAAAGAACCGTTCAGCATGAGAATAGAATAGGCGCCACGAGCCCGGACAAGGATGGAGTGCTTGGTAGTAGAAGATGTTGGCGGAGGCCCCGAAAAAAGGCAGCGGGGCGCGATGCTGAGTCATGATCAGCAAACCATTCCTAGAGTGGTTTAGTGTGAGCCCTACGCCGTAGTTATGATTCACCTTCAAGAGAGCAAAAGGCGAAGGCCAAAAGAACAGCGAACTGGATGTGCGCAGAATGGAGTGAAGTATGAGGTACAGATGGAATGCAAGTTTTTGTCAGGCTCCTGACTTAAAACGTTCTAGAAGACAGGGAAATAGTGAAAGTTTTGGTGCGGCCTGGGCTTGTGTACAGTCTAATCGATTGCTCAGACAACTTCCGGGTCTTCCATGGCACAAACCTGTATGCCACCTTGACGGTTGTCAAGTCTCATTCTGTCATGCCAAGCAGGTGCCTCGCGAGCAATTCCGGCCCGCGGCCCCTTGCGCACTCTAGCTGCACCGACACATACGGATAGAGGTGTCATATGTCTGTTTGCATTTCCACCATACGTAGTCATCGTCTATGCAGGGCTTGTGTGCTGCAGGAGGAGACCAATAAGCTTCAATAGACAGAAGGTGAGGGTGCCTGTGCCTGGGACAGCCTCTGGGTACGATAGGTCAGCCTGATTCGGGGTTCTGAAACGCCCGTTCGCTAGATACGCGGACAATAAAACGCTCTACCAATCTGCAAGTACCTGATCTCGACCGTTATTGGCCCCTTCGAGCCCTCAATGCTATCGTGCTAGCCGCAATCGCTGCTTGAAGACTGGAGGAAGACACCGTGGACATGAGGCGCTTACCTGATTCGGATAGCACTAATCCGCAAACGGTATAGTACAGAACGCGCTAACCCTAAGAGGCATAGTGTCGGGACGGTGCCAGCTGAAAGGAGGAACGATTACCCGATTGGGCGGTCTTCCTTTTCCCCCAGAGAACACAAAAACGTACCAGTAACAGTAACAATAACATGGCCTGGTTGCCGAACGCAAGGGCCAGTGCAGTTTGTCCTCTTGTGCTCTTTCTTTGCCTTTGTTGTCTATTGTTCTGCGTCTGAGACTCTTTTGCTTTTTTTCCTCTGTGCATGACTCTACTACGTCCTGGACTGAGTGTGCCCCGTGGCGATCTCGCTGTTTATTTGGCTGTCCGTCAAGTGTCGCATTATTGAGTGGATCTGGGTCCTAAAACAGTCGGATCTTTCCTTCGCCATCGACCCTCTCCTAAATCTTCAATTCCCTATCACAGTTGGTGCTGCTCTGAGACATCGAGGAGAGTGCCCGTGGTGCGGTGCAGTTTCGATTCCATTATCGATAGACACTTTCGGCGTTTTAGTTATCGCTGCGGGGAACAGCAACAATAACGGGATAACAACAGCCACGGCGCAATTTCAGAACCCTGCGCCGCTTGCTAGGATCGATCCTTGCCTGTCGGAATCCGTAGGTGTCAGCATTGTGCTTTGTCTGTCGTGAATGGAAAATTCGTCTTCAACGCTTTCCGACTCTGTCTAGTCACCGAACCGCCTCCATACGCGCGCCGTACCTGGCAATGACAAGAGCGAGATCGTCCACAGACCCCAGCGAAATGGTTTCCCAGGCCCAAGTCATCGATCGCCCTGTGTCCGTGCGAAATCCGACGACGTCGTCGGTTGTGTCGCGTCATTCTCATGGTGGCCGGCGACATCGGTCAAATCACTCCCACCATGGCGGCGGCATTCTCCAGCCGCAGAACGACTTTCCCGTTTTTACACATACTGGCGATGTCGAACTCGTGATTCACGCGGAAGGGCAGGAGAAACGTTATTTGTTGCATCGGTTGATATTGGCGCAGTGCTCGGGATTCTTCGCCGCCAGCACCAGCGAGGAGTGGTCGCAACAGCTACACGTACAAGGACCGCCCAAGCCAAATGGCAGTGCTTTGTCGCGGGTGAGTGAGGATGATACATTATCAACTGGATCTACCCTGGCGCAGTCAGATACTGGAGGGCCATCTCGACCGTTCGAGAAGAGAAGATGGAGGTTTGAGTTAGACTGGGAACGCAAGGCGGATGATGAGGAGCCGATATTGGTCCAAAAGGTTGGTGTCTCTTTTTTTTATTTTTTATTTTTTTTTTTTTTTTTGTTGGCATTTATTTGGAAGCGTACTGACAGTTGCGATGCTATAAGTCACCTAGCTTCTCTGCAGCTTTTGCGCGCGATGCAATACGCCCCCCTCCGTCAGTGACCAAGCCCTCAGGGTCACAAGCAGGTTTCTTCCGTTCAATGGCAAACCTGGCAGGAATGCAGTCAACAACGCACTTACCTAATAATACAGCAGAGGCCACTCTGGATCCGCTGATTCGCGACTACGATAACCTCTTCCGCTTGTTCTACAACCACTCCCCAGTTCTGAATAGCGTCAACATCGCAACGGCATACTCAGAGTGCAAGTCTCTGCTCGCTTTAGCCGATATGTACGATGCGCTTCCAGTTACGGGGCCCCGGGTTGACCACCATCTACTGGGTTTTGGCTCGCGACTGTTCAAGCAAATAGCCAAATACCCACCCAGCTACCTGAAACTGGGGTATATGGCACGAAGTCGGGTTATCTTCGCAGAAGCATTGATACATGTGGTAGGGCAGTGGCCGGCAGGCCTGTCGCATCTGCGCAACGGGACATACCCTTCTCTCCCCGACTCAGTGCTTGACATCATTGAGGACAAGGTGGAAGATCTGGAGGACATGAAAGCCCGGGTCGACTCCAAGCTCTTCCGGTTAACCCTTACCACCTCACGCGGCGAACGCGTGAGTCCAACGAATGCATATCTGGATTGGCTCGCTGTCTCCTTATTTCGACAATGGTTTGTCGACAGTACAACACCACCACCGGCCTCAATCCTCAAAAACAGTCCTTCGACTCCGCAAAGCCATAATCGACACCAAGACTCGTCCACTGCGTCTTCCCCTGCACGCGCTTACCGTCTCATCGGCTCGCCTTCCACACAAACCTACCTAACCCACGACGACCTTAAACGCTTCCTCAAAGTCCACCCGACACAATCGTCAGACTCACTATACACGCGGGAAGTCCTCAAACGCTTTGAGCGCAAAATGGACGAGATCAAGCGGTTAGCTCGCGAAATTGTCAAACCGCTAATGCGCAACTTCCTCGAGCTGGATTTGAAGAGTACCACCCCAACTGAGGCTGGGGTTGCGAATGCAACCAGTACGGCTGCAGGTACAGGTACCCGGGCTGGGGAACTATCTTACTTGACTTGCACGAAAGTCGAGGATGTAGATGTTCCTTGGACTTAAGTATACCCATGCTGGCCTATATATCAAGCCAAGCTGGCCCTATGAACGGAGCTTACGAGATATACCCTCCCCCGCGTCCATTCTGATATTTTCCGTACGTGTTGGTCATTGGCATATAATATTTTACGATGTTTCCTTTTGGTCTCTTTTCTCTTTTTCACTTTTATACGCCCAACTCAACGACAACGATTATCCATGTGTCTATGAAGTTACGACTCCAGAGCAACAAGCAAGTTAGAATTTTTATGATGTATTTTTGTTTGTGTTTTCTCTTGTTTGGTCTGTGTATCACTTATCCTATGCTATTATCTGTCCGTTTTTGACGTTTTTCCCTCGTTGCTATGTACTAGAGTGGTGGCGAGCAATGTGCTATAATCCTGATAAATGAATCCATACTTTATGTCCGACCTTTTATACATACCGAATCTTTTGCGAAATATCATCGACTATCGTACAGACAGAACCTGGTGACTCATTAATGAATGATAGATAGGCAACCTCACGACTTCCCAATAACCTCCAACCCACCCATCCAACTCCTCAACACCTCGGGCAAAACGACAACCCCCTTCTTCTCATCGAACCCATTCTCCAGGATCGCTGCAATAACCCTCGGAACCGCCATCGCAGTGCCATTGACAGTATGCGGGAACCGCGAATCTTTAGTCGACGAGCCACCACGCACCCGAGTTCCCAGACGACGACTCTGGTAATCCGTGCAGACAGATGCGGAAGTGACTTCACCCCAGGCTGACTCGAGATCCAAGTTTCCGGAGGGGCCATCGTTGTTGCGACGAAAGCGTGACGGGAAGAGGACTTCGATGTCGCGTTTGCGGGAGGCACTGGCGCCTAGATCGGCGGTGGGCATTTCGAGGATGCGACATGGGAGATTGAGAGAGGCGAGGATTTCGGTTTGGATGGCGAGCAGGTCGTCGAAGAGAGTTCTTGATGTTACTGTTGCTGGTGTTTGAGCATCATCCGATGGGAGATTATCAGCCCACCCGAACAATTCCACCTTAGTAAACTCATGAACCCGGTAGAGACCCTTGGTATCCACGCCTCGCGACCCAGCCTCGGCACGATAGCACCGACTAGCCCCGACCAGTTTTATGGGAAGCTGGGAAGCGTCGATGTCACGACCCGCGTACATCGCCGCCAGCGGGATCTCCGCCGTGCCTGCCAGCGAACGCTGCGGCTTGACGTCGCGGTCTTTCTCGCTCTGCTCGATAGCCCAGATCTGTTGCTCATTGTGCTGGTCACGCGGCTGGAAGCCGCATGCTTCTGCGATGTATGAATATACGATCGACGGTGGTGAGACGATTTTCCATCCGTGCCGACGGGCGACGCTAAGTGCATACTGAACGAGTGCGTGCTCGAGGAGGGCGCCCTCGTTTGTCAGGAAATACCAGCCCCAGCCGGTGGTGGTGGCGGAGCTGGAAAAGTCGATAAGACCCAGATCGGTGCCGATATTGACATGGGAGCGGTCTGCGGAGGAAGGAGAACGTGCAGCGGCGACCCATTCCGGCGGTGATTGGGGATCGAAATTGATGTAGTCGACGAGTCTGGCATCATGCCCGACGGGCGTCTCCGTTGACGAGAGGTTGGGAAGTGCCAGAGCGAGACGGTGGATTTCGTCCGCGCAGGTGGTTTTGCGTGCCGTCATTGCTTGAGATTCATCCTTTAAACGCTGCGCTTCTGATTTGAGGGCTTTCAATTCCTCCTTCTGCTGTTCATCCTGCTGTGTCTGTTGTTGAGCTGCGGAACGAGCCAGCGCTCCGATGGTCTTCTCCAACTGCTTGATGCGCGATCGTGGGGCTTGTAGATCATGGTCCAGCTGTCTAGACTCCTCGGAAATTTGCTGAATACGTAATGGGTATCCCGAATGGCCTGTGTAGTTCCGATCCAAGCAGTTCTGCGCGTAAACTTCGGTGTTCTGGCGGATGTGTTTGACATCCGGTGTGGGTTTCGGTGCGGTGGGTGGTCGGATCACGTCTGGTCGACAGACGGTCGAGGTGAAAGTGCGGCGGATGGACGGATTCAACCTGTTGCGGGAGAACCTGCAATTAATGCAGATATAAGATGCCTTGGAGGCCATGAAGAAGGAGGCGATGGTGAGCTTGGAGAGTGCGTGGATGTCTTCGGGACTTTTTTTCTGCGGCCGGTGGGATGGGATTCTGCCGCCTTCCTGATCCGGTAGTTTATAGATTGCGCGCACTAGGACCCCTCCATAGCGACGGCTTTACTCTGAAATTGACTTGGTGAAGGTTCTTTTGCCTGTTGGCTCCCCTGCTTGTGACTCCAATAATTCCTGGCTATTTCTGTGTAATCACCAGTCTACTACTCAATTTCAAGGGATCGTTTTGTTGCCCAGTTCGCGCAGTTGCTTTCTCTCATTATTATTGCTTCGACCATCCCCTCATAGTCATCCGATTCGAAGTTCTGATCCATATATGCCTGCTTAGTCTGCCACACCTCATGCAGTCTGGCCCGGTTTCTGGAGCCGAAGCGAGAGCCACGAGCGCCAGAACTGATTGAGATAGTTCAGGTTAGGGCCGCAAATAGAGAAAGAGGCACGTCTGTTTGGTTTTGAAGTCTTACGGTCTGACACCACTTTATAATGAAAAGAGAAGATCAATTTGTGTAACAGAGTCAAGAGACCACTCAGCAAATTGCGGCCCAAGGTATGGTTCATCGATTGCATTGTGCATCTTGGGATGAAGTCCAGGAGCGACTCTCGCCAGGTAATCGTTGTAGGACGCAGCAACAATCCTAGAAAACTCGCGGATAGTCCTCGCATTATTCACGCTATGGGAACTCGAAAGGAATTCAACCTCTACCCCAATCCCGAAGCTCCCAATGGGGTACGAAGGGGCCGCGGGCTCTGCGGGTTTCTATGCTGTTTTGAGCCGTTAGCGTGATCGGAATGGGCAGTAAGAAGGAGTTCCCCTACAGGAAACACAAACACCAAGTTAGAAGACCGAAGCTTCTATCGAATTTTCATCCTTCCGCTGGTTCTCACCTCCGCCCTGTAGCACACCGTTGGCCGTCAACCGAAGAAATGTCTGACCACCAAGGAGACGACGGCGCCGCTGGCTCCGCCCCTCTCCCTCCTGCGCCTCCTCCGCCCGAAGATCCAAGCTCGAAAATCTCCCCGTTCGTCATGAAGCTGAGGGCTGCTCCTCCGGGCTATTTCTTCCAACCCGAAAGGCCACCACCTTATAGAGATCCATTTGCTGCGCCCACCGGCCCTTATTTCTTCTATGGCACGCTGGCGGATCCCGCTATGCTCCGCGATGTTCTTGGCCTGGAAACGAAGCCACAACTTCGACCCGCCGCCATTACAGGCTACGAATGCAAGCTATGGGGCCAGTATCCAGCTCTCTTAGATGCCCCCGAAAAGGTTGCGCATGGGGCTGTCTATCATGTCGAGACAGAAGAGCATGGGGAGAGGCTTGCCAGCTACGAAACAGATAATTATCGGGCCGATCCGTGTCGCATTAACTATACTGACGGGAATGAGCCCGTGGATGGCTTTGGTTATGTTTTTAAATTTGTCGGCAATGTCAGAGACTTGAGTGACGGCACCTTTGATCTGGGGACTTGGCTCAGGAGGGTGAAGAGGGTAGCTGAGGACTCATCAGATGTTAAGTAGTTGCAGGCAAGAAAGGCATGTATCTTGACTCCCAGTACTAAGAAATATAAGTTAAATTATGAGACAGTTTTCTGTTACTGAATACTTGTTTCTAAAAGTGGCCGCCGCAATCTCTGATCTAATTTGAGTCAACAACGCAAGTAATATGACGCTGTTCTGGAGTATCGCCTGGTAGTGGGATTGTCACGATGGCCAGTGTAGCAACATCATAAAGCCATGCCTCAAGCAAGGAACTGAGTGGCTGGCATGATCCAGTAATAGCAGCACGGGGAAGGATGTAAAGAACAAACAATTGGCGATGATGACAGGATGAGAATGAGTCTTTGTTGCCGTTGACAGCAGCAGGATTGGACAGCGTTTGGCTGGGGAGCTCTCATGTTGGCACTGTTCCTGTCGCATGCCAGGAACATGGTGCATAAGTGAGTTATGCGCATAGTGGATGAGTCAGCAGTCGGCCAGTGTTGCTGCAGCCAAAAAAGGCAGCGCAGGACCAAATCGACATTTAGAAGTTCTCGCTAATTGGACTATAATCCAGCTATTCTGATCCAGTAAACAGAAGGCGATCAACGCTGGTGGACCATCAAGATACTTGTATAGAGCCATTCTTTCTTTGTTGAACAAACTCAGAGCTTCAATTCACCTTTCTTCAAGCTGATTATCATCACTGCCACAACATCCGTCTCTTCCACTAGCTTCCTCTCATTATTCTGCTTTCGTTCTAATCTCACTCTTCCAGAACCCTGGCATCAAGTGCTGGATTTATTACAATGTCTTCCCTGCGAGGTCTTCTGCCTCTTCCCCCTCCAAAGGCAGAGACAACCGGCAATTCGAGGTGGTACTCCGTTCAGCCACGCCTTCAGAGACTTCCCCGATACAACCCCTACCTAGAAGAGGATCCGAGCTGCTGGGCGCTCCTGGATGGAGCAACCTGAAAGAAGCCATAACATGGTTCTGCACCCTTCGACCAGCAATCAAAGATATCGTATACCGCTTCATCAATGTCGTCCAAGACGCCGTGGACATTTTCGAGCAGAAAAAGGCAGAGCATTACTCCAACTACGCGATGCTGATTATGACGAGAGAAAAGTTGTGGAACGCTTGGAAGCAGTTCGTCCATCAAGATCTCATCACCTCTGAACTTCTGATCAACCAAAACTTCCTCCACGGCAACCTACAGTCTGCGATAAGATACATGACGACGCCTTGTCTAGCACCTCCTGATTTGGCGCGGAAGGTGGCTGGGCTTCGTATGATGGCAAGGTTCATCACTATTGAAGGCGAAAGTGTGTGAAGTGTGATGCAAGAAGCCGTAACCCGAATTTGATGAACGGAACGAAGGACATGAATCTGAAGAGTAACTTCTATCATTTTCAACCGATACTGACCTTTCAAACGCTGATGTCCTCGAGAGCGATGATGATGGCGAGGAAGAAGCAGATGAAATGCTAGAAGGCCATATTAGAGATTCCTCTGCCCTGATTGGAACGGCCTTCGACCCAATTTGGATCAGATGGGAAGATTTTGAGGGGCAAATGTCCGAGGAACTGAAAGAAATCGTTGGAGATGGACGGGGTATGTATCAGTTTTTTCAAACTGGCTGTTGGCAAAGGCTGTCTATTGACTCGTGGCAGTCCTTCAAATGGCCGGGCCAATGCACGCAGTTATTTGGCCATCTGGATACGACAACGTCGTGGACATGATAGATAGCTCGGCATACGCCATCGAAGACGAAATCATGGAAGTACCAGTAGGTACTTATCCTGGTGATTTCTTAATCTCCAAGTACATCGAAACAGGGAAACTCCCCAAGTCAGTCCAACCAAAATCCAACCAAAAACGTTGGGATTTCGACAGGATCTCCCATACATTCCATTCTGCCCCCTTTCTGCCATTCACTCCATCGCCGCGAGGTTTGACGACGATGTACCCCTGGGCAAGGCAGCAGTGTCTCCCCTTGGAGGTGAATGTTGTGTCTATTAAGCACAACAAAGACCGAACCCGCTTTTGCGACTTCGCACAAACGCTTTTTCCTGATGGCCTGCTCTCCAAAAAAGTGTTCTGTTCCAAGGACTACCTCTATATGCCCTTGAATTGTCGATGACCCTTTTTGTTGTTAGGGACAACCTAGGGCTTACACCTGCCAGTAGGCCAAAAGACCTCTATATCTGGCTTCTCACAAGCCAGATATCCCTAGGCACCTTATATAGTATCGCACTGTTAGGCTGCACTCTAACATTTGTCCCCGTGATTAACCAAGAGAACAGGTCAAACAAATTTGGGCCTGGCATGTACACAACCAGTGACTTTGAATATGCCAAGGCTTATGCGGGCTCGAATGGTGCAATAATGGACACCCGGGATTTGACTGTGTGGAGACCAGAGGATGGTGAATGGAAGCAACTTGTTGCCCATTACTCATTACCAAAGCAGGCCGATTAAAAAGTCCCTGAACGGCATAAAAAGGTGGATATCATTAGCGGACCTGTTTCCACAACCCTAAAGGGAGCCAAAATATTACCAAAGGCTCATGGGTCCCAGACGAAATCCAACAGAAGGCATTTGTGAGTTACAAAGCGTTTGAAAAACTTGCTGCATCCCTTGTTGCCATCATCTATATTGTTAATTGGTTCGACTCTGCTCGAGGAAATCCGTGGGTGTATGAGCCGCAGACACTCTGCATCGACTAGGGAACCCGCGCGAAGATTGGATTTCGCTGGTAGAGGGTGTGAGCATGAAGTGGTCGCCGCAATTGTTTGTCCCGATGAGCGTTCCGGAAGGGGGGTGGTGGTTGCTGCCAATTGCCGCCAATGTGGAACGTCTACAAGAATCGATCAAAGAATGGGATGCCGACAAGAGGCACTACAGGTTGGAAGTTGACGGAGCCAACATGGAGGCGGCCTACGCGGCCCAAGGTTTTGTGGAGCAATTGGTGGAACTGGACGACCAGGACCTGGCCAAAGTTGTCATTTCTCATCTATTTAGAGCCCTTGCAATTACCAGAAGGCAGGGGTCAGGTTTACTGTATCCAGTAAAGTTCAAGCCTTTGGATGTGGCCCCAACTGTGAGGAGCAGGGCACTTAATTTGTGTGCACTAACTTGTCTGACAACTGGAGTGCCAGTATCCTTGGAAGCCCAGGGCACTTGGTGTCCTCTGGTGGCCCTTTGACCCAAGGAGCTCTGATAGGGGCCATTGGCAGAATGATCTCCTGGGACAACCCTGTGGTCCAGATAGACTTGTGGTGGGTGTTCCAGGCTCTGTTGGTGGAGACCCTGTGGGTGGAGCCTGGAGGTGGAGCCTGGAGGTGGAATGGATGAGGGGAAAACTCTGGGAAGACATGTTGTGGGCCCATTGTGAGTTCATGGTAGTGGTTGCCAACTTGCCTGGTTCTACAATGAGTAAGGAGAGAAGGGGGCACAAAGGACTATGCACTATGAATGGAGGTTGGGGGAGGGGAAGGCTGTTAGGTGATAAGTGTTAGGGACAGCCTAGGGACTGTTCCTAGTAGGGAAAATGTAGAGAGAATCAACCAATAATGAGAGATGTCCTTTGAGAAGAGCTTCATTATTTGACAGAGGTAGGCCATTTGAGTACTATGAGTTGGATTATTTGTCACACTTCCTTTCTCCTTATCCTGATCAGTCTGCTTCTATACAGAGCTACACCTCATGGTTTCCCATGTTCACCGTTCCCCCTTCTTTTGCTATCACCAGTACGGAGTATTAATGACCGGAGAGTATTAAAGACACTTATCCAATAATATACAGATATAACAAGAATCGATAATTTTAATGTTGAGAGTATCCAACAGAAAGATCCGTGGTTTGATACTATTGCAATAAGACATGGCAGGCCCGGCCCTAAACCCCCTGCCCACTCCCACCACCCACTTGCGTCACCCCAGGGAATGCCTAAAGTTAAATTGAATCGACGGGGCCGACGTATGCTGGATGGATGTGGGGGTCACCGTCCTCTTTCGCCTCGATTTCAATCATATGGTTGACAATTGCAGAAGTAATAGTGCTTCCGCACCCTCTTCCCGCGCTCCTGCTGACTGCCCATGAATGGATCTCGGAGTTGGGGCCTGCTGCAACCAGGCTGGTCTATTTAAATGGGATGAAGTGGGCCTAGACTGAACGAGCCGGAAGCACCAGATGGAACATCAGAGAATCAAGAAGCTGAGGGAAGAGCGATAGGTGAAGACATATGGTCTTCTATGAACCGCGCAATGTCTTCCAGGTTTCGGTCGTTCCTATAATTGTAGAAGACATTGCAGAGAAGGAGACTAAATCCTTCTTGGAAAAAGGCGTGGATCTTGTCATCGCCCGACAAAAAAAAGCATGTCCCGGACCTTTGGGATTTCCCAAAGTCGACCATGTACTTTGCTGAGAATGGCTTCCGATGGATCATCAAGGTCGCGAGCAAACTTCTTGGTTGCCTTTTTCTGGCTGAGGTTGGTTTTTATGAAGCCCTTGTTCTTTAGACATGCCAAAGTGGCTTTGACGTCGCTTATCTGGCAGCGCTGCCATGCGATAGTGTTGAGTGTCTGCCAGATCAATGTATCATTGCCATCCCCGCGGAGCACATCGAAACAAGTCCCTACCAGCTCTTGCTTGTCGGCATCGTTGCATTTAGGACCCAAATGGTGAATATATTGCCTTATTTCCGATATTCGTTCATCGGTTTCGTGATTGTTTTCGCGGTCTTCAGATTTGAAGCGATTGACAAATTTATGCTGAAGAGGGGGAATCATCGACGGCATGCTAGGTCAGAACTAGCGAGTCGATATAGGAGAGACAGGCTTGAGCAATCATAGAGGAAGGAGGCACGGACAGCCCCCTAGAGGCACTGAAGCAGGAGGACTGGAAGAAGGAAAGAATGACTGGTAGGTGGTTGTCTGTCTGTCGATGAATGATAGCTAGCTGTGGTAGCTCTTGACCCGTCCTGCTATTCGCGATAGAAACCCTTGGGCGTATTTCCGTTGCTGCGATGCCGTGGGCTTCAACTGTATTTGGACAGCTGGAGCTATGAGCCGAAGGAGTGCCGTGCGAGTGTTCAGCGAAGGCAGTACGGGTGGTGGACAAGTAGCCGGTGGCGCTTGTTACACTGATTGTTGTTGCGCCCAGGTTGAAGTTAAGATCGAGAAGTTGCGATTTGCTCTCCGATGGTCTGGAGAGCTGCGGATGGGAAGCGGGAGAGAGAACCGATGAGGATAAGGCTCTTGTCAGTATCCAAGGAGGAAGGTGCGGCGCCTCTTCGATTGCGTCCGGAAGGTAACAGCGCTGGTGGTTTCGCCAGACAATGACCGAATCCTGACCAAATGATGCGCGGTAGAGTATATTATAACTATAATATAAGATATGCACTAGTAGTAACTAATTTTTCATATTTCAGGTATTATTCGGGGAACTGAAATCCGAGACAAATCCAGAAGACACTGCCTATTTATTGAAGTCTTGAATCATCATGCTCCTTTTGCCCTCCTCATTCCTTTTTAGTTGAAGAAGGCAGTCATGACCTGAACTGATTGCTCCTGCGACCACTTCCTGTGACCATATATTATGGAAGCCCCCCCCGTCACCGGCACCCAGTCTCAAGAAAACTTCACAAAAATATTGTGGTTTAGGGCTCATTGAGGTGTAACCATGGGCGCTATGTGGCTTAAGAACAGTCTTCAGCTCTTCTAGAACAATGCCCTTTTATGTCTAGAAAGCGATGCAGCCATCACTTCTTTCTCCAGAAGCATGTTCAGGTTTGTCATCTCTAGATTATACTCAGACTACTGCTGCTGTGTACATCGTTGCCAAATGGTCATGAATTGAATTACATAGAGGTCAAGAATTGTTATCAACCGTCATAAGGTCCTAAGTTAGATCAAAGCCCCAATTTATGCTTCTTAATCCTCGCCCCAAGACCAGCAACAATCAACACCGCCGTCACCAGCACCCCCCAGAGAGGAATATGCAAAGCATTCACATTGAACGTCGTCTGCGTGGCCGCCGTGACAGATCCCAGCTCCAGGATCAACAGCGTATATCCCAACGCCCGATGATACTTATACACCTTTTTGCCCCTCGCCACACTCCCAAGAACCCAGACGGGGAAGAAATACTGCGTCAGGCCTCCCAGCGCCTGCAGAATGATCAGGCAATAAGTTATCAGGCCCAGTACGCCATGTGGGGAGGTCAGGCGTGCATGGTCGCCCTTGTTGACTTCGATGGCGACGAAGGCCCCGATAAACGCGAGCAGACTGAACGCTTGGATGATGTAGTGGAAGCGCGTGCCAGTTTCTTTCTGGCGTGGGGAGCTGGTCGGTTGGAGAATCAGACTGGCTTGGATTTGGAGGAGAAGGGCAGTTGAATTTAGGAGCTGTTTTTCATGTTATGTTAGTATCGAGGTATCATTGATCGAAGGGTGGACGAACCGGATGGACAGAGAAGAGCATCCACGGCTGAGACAAAATGCCAACCCAGACAAAGACAGTCAACTATTCATAATTTTGTGTCAATATCTGTTTATCGACTATGGCTTTCATGACAAAATGTCAAAATACTCACTCCCCAGATTCCGATCTGGGCGATCGATGCCGTCCCTAACCAGAAAATGTCAGTCCAACTACTTTTGGAAGAAATACACAGTAGGACTTTACTCACCAGTGAACAGATTATACAGAACTGGAGCATCTTCTCTCTGTGTCGCAGCTCCCCGTGCGCCCAGAAGAGGCTCGTCGGCCCCGGCTTCGATAGTCTGAGGATGTTCTTGCGGGATCCCAGTAGCAGAGGCCATGGCGTAAATATCATTCAACAACTCTTCTTAGATGACTTTCAACGGCAAGAGGACCACTGGTTCTAATATAAATCTAGGAAGTTGATGGTTTGAGGCCACATTGCCAATCACCGTGGGTGGATTACAGAGCATTCCAGGTGGAAGTAAGATGACGCACTTGAGGGCCGTCGATTGCTAATCAAGTTACTGCACGAAACACTAGATGGGAACACAGCAAAAAGCAAAAACATCAGGGATCGAGAAGCAGAGCAAGCGTGAGGGAGGGAAAGGCAGAAAAAGCAAGACAATATCAGCCGTAGTTCTCCAAATACTGCCGCAAGGATAATTCCGATCGAAGCTAGTGGCCATCCCCATCGCAGAAACACGCAGGAATCGCCTGGTGTTCAATAATCCTGCAGCCAAAAACATCATAGTAGCGCCGTCCACAGAGTCGTTCCTGCAAGTGGCAATTCAAGCAGTTGTCGGCGTTGCTCGCGTTGCCATCTTCGCCATCACTCCCATTACCGTTACAGAAATCGGCGTCGGCATCGAGGCCATCATCTCCGCAGTAGTAGGAGAAACAATCAGTTTCCTCGGGGTCCTCCTCAGCCAAGGCTAAGCTGGGAACTGCAGAAGATATACCGTCCATTGAGTAATAGTCCTGGCTGCTGCTGTGGAGCTCGTAGCGGTTGAAGCGTTGCATGATGTGCAGAGGAGGTTGCAGATTTGCCTGTTCGTCTCGCGCGTTTTCTTCTTCTTCGAGCGCCACGAGTTGACGGTGGACCTTGTCGCAATACTCGATGATGGCGCGTGGTTCTCCGTCGAGTTGCTCGAGGACTACAGCTTGTTCAGCCAGAAGGGCGTTTCGTTCGTGGGTGAGGTTGCAATAGGTGGCCATGGTGATCTGGTCACTTGGAGTGCTTCGTGAAGTATCCATGGCTTTTTGTTGCTGGAAGAGGAGGGACTTTATACAGCAGAGCAGGTGACGAAGATAGGAGAAGAGGAATCGATGTAAACGGGGTCTGGATGGCATCAACCATTGGGACGAGCAATACGTTTATATGCTTTCCATCAGCTCTGTCTCGCCCTCAACAGGTACAGTGCTATTGACCTAGAAATCGATGTCTTAGAATGAGCATTGTCGTGTCGCTACTGCCGAGCCTCCGCTTTGAGTTCATTGTGCAATGGAGGCTTCCATGAATATTGAGATATTGACTGAATTGGGCAATGTGTTAGACACTTGTCTGATCAAAAAGAGAATCATACGCGGCATACTGGTCAGCCATGCTGGGATAATACATGGGCGTCCACTGACTACGGCGTGTCGGATGGACATAAGGCATAATAATGCCAATATCCCAGAGGTCAGGTCCAACACACTTGAAAGAGAAGAGCAGTCTCCCAAAGAAGATGTCTTATGCAATGGCATTTGCAATGGCATTTGCTGTTAGACTGTCCCAACTACTGCCAGCCTTTATAGAAGCTGGTATTCACTCTCCTCCAGGTGCTGCAAATCCTGTGAAGCCCTAAACAAATCTCATGAATGTTGTCTTGTCACCCTTTCGACCTGATGAATATTTAACGCACTATCATTCTTTTTTCAAAATCCCTCTTCGCTTACCTGTCCTTTTTCATTTCCAGAAAATAGTACTTTTGTGACTAGCCTTTACCCTCTATTCTCTCTCTTCAACTTGACACACTAAAGGTCTCATAGTTTATTCAGTAAGGCCCCCTGTAATAATCCCAGCCAATTGCACACAGGCACAACAGAGTCTCACTGATTAAGTTGACAGCAGCCTTTAAAATGGGCAAAGCAGACAACGAAATCCAAACCATTCTTTCCCATCTGACCGTCATCTACTGGCGCTACACAGATACCACCACCGGCCTCACTCACAGACCCGACGGCGCGGATTGGATCCAGCTCGACCATCTCGTCCACCGTCTTCTCATACTACGCGGTACTATCAAAATGGACGAGAAGACGCCTGAGGATCTGTGGGAGCTGTTCCTGAACGAATACGCGCCCATCAATACCCGTCGCCCGGCTACGGAAAAGCTGCCTGCTGGTCAGTCATACCCTAACTCGATCCTGCTGCGGTCGTCGTCTTCTTCGTCGTCGTCTTCCACGCCTTCTGGGGATCATGGTCAGCAGCAGCAACAACAGCAGCAACAGCAGCAGCAACAGGGTGGCGGCGAGTCAGGACGACATATTCGTTTCGAATTGGACATTCCAGGTCGCATGAGAAGCCGTCGTTTCCCTGTGAGCCCTGCCCCTCGCTCGCGGTCCTAGTCCAATCTATCAGCTTCTCGTTGATTAAGTCGGCGAATACCTGGTCGGAATATTTTAGATCTTCTTCTTCTTCTTTCTTGGTACGTGCTCAAGTGATGTTAACTGAGGGCCAGCCAGCCACAGGCAAGGGACTGACCTTTGTACTAATAGTGCCTCACAGGACAATGTTTAACTCATTTTCCTGCCGGAATGAAATACGGATAGAGCGTTTGGGGTATGGCTTGGGTTTCGAAACGAGGTACGGCATGGCTGGATTACGCGTGTCAGGATAGATTAATTTGTGTTTGAATAGAAGGCCTGTGCGAGTCAGTTTGTCCGTCATCGAAGGCTTAGCACTTCATGCTACTCGCTCTTTTAGTCCACGAGTACATGCCTAGGGCATCACTCGAGAATCGTGGTTTTATACCTAGAGGCCGAGCGTAGAGGGTAGAGGCTAGTCACGTGATGCCACACCAGGGACACAATAGAAATAGATTGACTATACTGATGCTAAAACAGATTTCATCTTCAACCAAAATTCACAACACTCTAATCAGAATCAAGCGCCTCTGCAATCAGTCACGCGTTTCTGCCACATCTCTTCCAGCCCACTGCCACCTTCTATGCCAGACGTCAGCATGGGGGACGCCGGCCCCCCGGCCATCC
>PQME02000248.1:0-26463 GCA_003004525.2 Aspergillus sp. MA 6038 | reverse complement strand
GGAAATCCAACAAAGAAAAAAGGAAAAAAAAAAAAAAAAAAAAAGGAACAAAGAAAGGAAACGGTACTATGATAAGGTTCGCTAAGAGAAGAAGTCTTTTGGTGAGGTATTTATTCCCATAGACTCTATGATCCAACAACACCAACACTCCATGCCTACTTCATTTGTCGTAGTTAGGACACACTCATTTTCGTCTCCACTGGGGCTGAGTCTGATGGCTGATACCATCGACTTTGGTCAGGGTTGGACGCGAGTGCCGGCATGGGTGGTTTGAGGGCAATTTATAAAAGGAAGAAGTTGATATAATCATGTATCTCATGGGACAGACATCAGATTCTCTCCTCTCTCTCTTTTCTTATTCAAGGCATTTGAGCCAGAGGCTGCATGCTTCATGCACGGGGACTGCAATGATAAGATTATTTTGGATGGGCAAATGTATGACAAGACAAACAAGGCTACATTTGGATTCGCCATGGCTTTCTGCCTTTTTCCAAAGTTATATCGTACTCTTTCTGTTTTAAATCAGACTCTGTGGAACTTTTAAGCATGATGGTGATCCCCACTCAATCGAAGATGCAACGCCAACAGGCATGCCTCTGCCCCAATGCACTTAATTGACCAGGATAAAAGCTTTGCTACCCCTTGAGCAAATGCTAGTTCTACTGAAGGGTCTCATAGGGACTTAACGGATTAGTATATCACTGGTTGCCGTCATGTATCAACGTGTGGTGACTTTTTCTTACCTGAAATATTTTGCAGACGCCTATACTCGTTATTACAACCTTCCTTCTGCCATTTTGGAATTTCTGGGGTAATCCAGGCAATGCCGAGCTGACTCACCTAAAGACAGGAATAACTAACTAGTTATGTCTGTCGAAGTATTTCTTCCTGGGTAAGGATCTGTGCAATCTCGTCAAAGGTAGTCTTATGCTTGTCGAATCGCGAGTTCAAATAGCAAGCAAGGAAAGTATCCCATGACTCTCCAAGGTTGCAAAGGAGGAACTGAATCTTGATCGATTCAGCAAGGCTCTCGCCTTTCCTGAGGCTCCAAGAGAGCTTGTTGAGAGCATTTGTCAGCTGGGTGAGGTAGTCCTGGATGGATTTGCAGTTTTCATAACGAGTATTGACCGCAGTCTGCAAGCCTTCAAAGAATTGAATGACGGCCACGGTATCAAAACGTCCTTTGAGATCTTCCCAGACACCCTTAGAGGTTTGTGTATTGATGACTTCATGTCGAATTGCCCGGGGCAGCGTGGAGTAGATAATGCCACGAGCCTTGTCGTCATACTCATTCCAGTCACGGATCCTTCTCTCCAGTTTCTCCTGGGAGATTTGGGCATCATCTGTCGCAGTCGAAGTGCTTCCAGATGCACCGCTGGTGCTGGACGTAGAGGTAGAAGATTCGATGACTCGGTCAATGGGCTGAGCATAGTCGCCGTTAACAACTCGCCAGACTCCTCGGAGCAGTAGGTGTACTTGTATTGCTTCAGACCAACTCTGATAGTTGTCTGGGCCCGTGAGTACGGGCAGACGATAGAGATCAACAGTAGAGCTCATTTTAAATCACGCTAATGGAGGAACGTGGACGATTTGGCGTACTGGGACAGCAACTATGGCTTCCTTAGTCAAAAACCGTAAGAGGGAGAAAATAGAAAAGAGAACGCCCAGAGCACTAGCGAGGCTCCGGGCTCATAACCTGTAGAAGTAGGAGATTGAGGACAGTAACGAATGCTAGATAGATTGATGATTGCTTGTGTAGATAATAAGGAAGATGGGGATAGCAATGAATGCTGGCAATAGATAGATTGATGGATTGACTGATAGATTAACTAGAAGATGGAGAGGTGTCCGGAGAGATCTGGCTACATATAGGAGTCCTATACAAACGAAACGTATCACGTGCTCGCCTATCGACCCTACGGGCCGACATATGGGCCAACAGCTTGTAGAAGTTGGTAGTAGTAGATGATGAAGATGATGTAAGTGGTAAAGATCTAGCTACATATAAGGAGTCCTTTATGGGGCCAACCTACAGAAAATGTCTTTCTTTCTATCTTTATCCTGTATCTAAGTACCAACTCACAATGTTCTTTTATTTCTCTCAGCGTCTTTCTAGCTAAACTAATTAATTACTTGCCTAAAATTGAATTTATTTGACACTAGGCAGATCGGATTTGATTCAACACAACATTCCCAATTTTGACCTCGGATAAATCAATCACGAAAATAAATGAAAATTTGGAAAAATAACTTTTACAGTTAGAGATGCATACTTTACGCCTATTGGCTTTCAGAAGTTATATTGCTTGGTTTTGTTGTTGTTGTCCTCTATAGACACAACATTTTTCATCATTTTGTCACCGACTAGGGCATTACCCTACGTACGAACATGCATATGCAGGCGGTTTAGCGAAAGCAGACATAGATGACGGCACGGGTAATAAATATGGGATCGAGGGACAGATGAAGAATAACCGAGTGATTCATTCTACTCCTCACTATGGTCATTATAATCGATCTATTCTTATAGTAGTGATCCGACTCGACGGTTACTCGCTAGCTACTCGCCAACGCTAAGTTTGACCAGCCCTAAAGGTCTTGAGCGCTAACACCACCAATAGATGTGAGTGACAACCATGACTAGGGCTCTTTCAGCTGTCAAGGAAAGCACTGTTGATAAATTGATAGAAGGAAAGAAGAGGATGAGATCAAGGAAGGAAGAAGATAAGGATAGTAAAATCTATATTTGACTCCCTTTGTTATTATAGTCAATCGTCGAGATTGGATCGGAACCAGCGGGTTGATATGGCAATAAAAGAATGACGCAAATGGAGAGAACGATGCAATAGAGAAACAAATAGGAACTGCGTGAACTGAGCATAAAACGACTGATTGACAAGATGACCCTGTAATTGAGTAGTGTTCTAGATTCAAAAGAATGGATGTCAGCTCCCTCCTTGAACTCCGCAAGGGCGGTCTCTCACGTGACTGCGCAGCGCGCGTTGCCACCAGCCGTAGCGGACACAAAGGGCGGCCAGACAAGCCAGACACGAAAATTCGCGTCTTCATAATCAGTCCACGAGGAACGCGTTGGCCCCGGCCGTTTTTGCTGCCCCTCCGGCTTCGTTTCTTTTCTTCTTCTCTTCTCTCTTCATCCGTCCAGTCCTTTTTTTTTCATCCATCCATTTCTTTTCCTTCCTCTTGATATCTCTCTATAGCAATAACACACCTGTTTGCACTGATAATCCCTTGGTTACACCGTTTTCTTAGTTCTAGTCCTCACCGACGTTTCTACCGTTCACCATGTTTGTCTACAAGAGAGGTATGTGATCTTCCCTTAGCGATCTCACTAGGAATATGAAGCTCGTTATCTAGATTGAGATTGTCTTTTTGCTTTGCTGCCTCAAAAAAAAAGTGGTCGGATTGGGCTGACAGCAATCAAACTTTTGCAGACGGACGCAAAGAGCGTGTACAATTCGATAAGATCACGGCTCGTGTGTCGAGACTGTGTTATGGCCTTGATCCCGAGCATGTCGATGCTGCTGCTATCACACAGAAGGTTATCTCTGGTGTCTACCAGGGTGTCGGCACCGTTGAGCTGGACAACTTGGTATGTGGCATGTCTAGAGGTTTCGAGAGGCAAATGCTAACGACACACCGCTACATATAGGCCGCCGAGACTGCGGCGTACATGACTGTCACACATCCTGACTATGCCATTCTTGCTGCCCGTATCGCGGTTTCGAACCTCCACAAGCAGACGAAGAAGCAATTTTCCCTGGTTATTTCGGATCTCTACCACTATGTCAACCCACGAAACAACGTTGCTGCACCGATGATATCGAAGGAGACATACGAGATTGTGATGAAACATGCCGATGAGCTTAACTCGGCAATTGTATACGACAGGGACTTCAACTACAACTTCTTCGGTTTCAAGACGCTCGAGCGGTCATACCTGCTGCGGATTGATGGGAAGGTTGCTGAGCGTCCGCAGCACCTGCTGATGCGGGTTGCTGTTGGTATTCACGGCAATGACATTGAGAAGGCCATTGAGACCTACCACCTGATGTCTCAGAAATACTTTACCCATGCTTCGCCCACTCTGTTCAATGCTGGTACTCCGCAGCCGCAGCTGGCCTCGTGCTTCCTGGTCGACATGAAGGCGGACAGTATTGAGGGTATCTATGACACTCTAAAGACATGTGCTATGATCTCCAAGACTGCGGGTGGGATTGGTCTGAACATTCACCGGATTCGTGCGACGGGCTCTTACATTGGTGGAACCAACGGTTCCTCCAATGGTATCGTCCCTATGCTCCGGGTGTACAACAACACCGCCAGATACGTGGATCAGGGTGGCAACAAGCGTCCCGGTGCTTTCGCTATCTACTTGGAGCCTTGGCACTCGGATGTTTTCGAGTTCTTGGATCTCCGCAAGAACCACGGTAAGGAAGAAGTGAGAGCCCGTGACCTGTTCTTTGCCCTGTGGACTCCCGACCTGTTCATGAAACGGGTCGAGTCCAACGGTGACTGGACTCTCTTCTGTCCTAACGAGGCTCCTGGTATGGCCGATGTTTACGGCGAGGAATTCGAAGCGCTCTACGAACGGTTAGTCGACCCTTTATAGGTTTATGAAAGTCTTACCTTGCTAATTATAATTAGTTATGAGAAGGAGGGCCGAGGGCGCAGGACCATCAAGGCTCAGAAGCTATGGTACGCTATTCTCGAGGCCCAGACCGAGACCGGCAACCCCTTCATGCTGTACAAGGACGCTTGCAACAGGAAGAGCAACCAGCAGAACCTGGGTACCATCCGCAGCTCCAACCTTTGCACTGAGATCATTGAGTACAGTGCCCCTGACGAGGTTGCGGTCTGCAACTTGGCTTCGCTTGCTCTTCCCACTTTCGTGGATGCTGCCCGTGGTGAATATGACTTTGGCAAGCTTTTCGAAGTCGTGCAGGTTCTGGTTCGGAACCTGAACAAGATTATCGACATCAACTACTACCCCGTTCCTGAGGCCCGGAAGAGCAACTTCCGCCACCGTCCCATTGCTCTCGGTGTGAACGGTCTTGCCGATGCGTTCCTTGCTCTGCGTTTGCCTTTCGACTCTCCTGAGGCCAAGCAGTTGAACACTCAAATCTTCGAGACCATCTACTATGGTGCCTTGACTGCTTCGTCTGATTTGGCCAAGGAATCTGGTCCCTACGAGACCTACGAAGGTTCTCCCGTTTCCAAGGGCATCCTTCAGTACGACATGTGGAACAAGACGCCCACCGACCTCTGGGACTGGGAAGCTCTCAAGGCCAAGATTGCGCAGACGGGTGTCCGCAACAGTTTGCTGGTGGCGCCTATGCCAACGGCTAGTACCAGCCAGATCCTGGGCTTCAACGAGTGCTTCGAGCCGTACACCTCGAACATCTACTCGCGTCGTGTGCTAGCGGGTGAATTCCAGGTTGTCAACCCGTGGTTGCTCAAGGACCTGGTCGACCTTGGTCTCTGGTCGGACAACATGAAGAACCGTATCATTGCGGAAGGCGGCTCGGTCCAGAACATCCCCAACATCCCGACCGACATCAAGGAGCTTTACAAGACCGTATGGGAGATTTCGCAGCGGTCGATTATCCAGATGGCTGCGGACCGTGGTGCGTTCATTGACCAGTCCCAGTCGCTCAACATCCACATGAAGGAGCCGACCATGGGCAAGATCACCAGTATGCACTTTGCTGGCTGGAAGATGGGTCTGAAGACTGGCATGTACTACCTGCGTACCATGGCTGCATCTGCACCCATCCAGTTCACCGTGGACCAGGAACAACTCAAGGAAGCCGACACCAATGTGGCTCGTGCCAGCCCGGCGCTCAAGAAGCGTGGCGGCGCTGGTGGGGCTTCCAGCGCATACTCGGCTGTGCCTCGCCAGATCGAGGGCGAGGAACAGCAACACCAGCAAGCCAATGGCTCGCATGAGACCCCTCGCGGCCTTGCCTCAGATGGCACGAACGGTATCACCAACGGAAAACCCAACCCAGACTTGCAGCAGGATGGACCGCAAGAGAACGGTGCGGGTGAACCTAACATCTTCTCGCAAGAGGTCCTCCAATGCAGCATTGAGAACAAGGAAGCTTGCTTGATGTGCCAGGGTTAATTTCTTTTCTCTTTTTTTCTTTTCTTTGATTCTAAATTTGGATTCCGGCGCTAAGGGCGTCATCTGTCACGTGGACTTCTGTATCTATGCTGTTCTTATTGTTATGGGCCTCATGAGCTTTTTTGTTTTTTTTAAGTTTTGGACTGGTTTGTGCATTTTGCATTTGTGCTATGAATCTGACGAGGGGGTGCAGCCTTCGAGTCAGGTATGTTATGTCTGATGGTCTATGTTTGAAAGTAGTCAATACCAATGTTAATAATTTTGAGATTCTGGTCATGTAGTCCATCAACTGGTTTGTACGGCGTACACGTAGCCTTGACGGGTCTAGACCTAGATCCTAGGTCATCTCCGGGCTCTGTGCTTTGTATATGGAGGAGCACTTGCGCTAATCAGGCTTCCACGAGTACAGCCACTCCACTCTTTGGTTGGACTGTGGCGCCACCCCTGAACAGGCAACCCTTTCGTGCCCCTGAATAGTACAGTGTACATATACAGAGTAGAACAGCCACCTTAGTCAGTGAACGCTCATTGCTCCGTTACACCCCGTAAGAACCATAATAACCGAAACCCACAACAGGCAAGCTCAACGCCATGATGGATGGTGCGACACTGGCGTGGAATATTCGGGCCAATGAGATTGTACACTCGAGACCTGTTTGTGTACCTGCATTCGGCCGTTGCATTAGAGAACTACAAGTTGCATGTACAGTCCTGTACTGTACTCTGGCCGGAGTACTCTGTCTGGACTGTCTAAAGTACTGGGTCCGGGGTCTGCCCTGATGCGTTGGCAGTGAGGCGGCGTCCCCTCCCCTGGACTAAGGACAAGGACTCCTCTGAGATTACTCCATCGAGCCCCTGACCAACAGAACGGCGGTTCCTGCTTCCGCTGCTGCTTCTGATTGGCGTGTTCTTAGAAAAAGATGGGCCGTTGACGGATCCACACCCTGGGATTGGGTGGAAGGGAGTGGAGACGGTTCCCACGGCCGGGAGTCAGCGGCTGGACTGTCTGTCGTGTTTAAATACGGCTCTGTCTGGCGCTGGGGGATCTCGTCCTGGTTTTTCTCTGGTATACTCGTTGTCTGTCTTTCTTTACTCTTGTATAGTCATTCATTTTTGGATATACTGCTGTGCAGTTGTTCTGTCTCTCTCTTTGAAAAGCAAAAAAAGAAAAGTCCTTCCTTACTATCTACAATACAATACAAACCCTCTCAAAATGGCCCCCATCTTCAAATCTCTCATGGTCTTCGGCGCCCTCCTCGCCACCACCGTCACGGCCGCCCCGATCCAAGAAACCAAGCGTGCCGCCAGCTCCTGCACCAAGGACTCTCCCTGCAAAGGCCAAGTGACCTACTACGACACCGCGACCTCGCCCTCAGCCCCGAGCTCGTGCGGCATGACCAACGACGGCGAGACGGAGAGCGTGCTGGCGCTCCCGCACGGCCTGATGACCGACGCCGACTGCGGCAAGATGGTGACGATCCACTACGGACCGATCACCAAGACGGGCAAGGTGGTGGACAAGTGCATGGGCTGTGACTCGACGTCGATTGACTTGTCCCGCCATTTGTTCACCGGGTTGGCAGAGCTGCTCGAGGGGCGGTTGTTTGGGGTGGATTGGTATATGGAGTAAACATCTTTCCTTTCCTTGGTGTCTTTTCTTGCCTTGTGGTCTAGTCAGCGTTGATCGTTGGCTGGACTGAACTGGGCTGGACGGACTGGACTGGATGAATGTGGGCGTTTTGAGGGTTCGAGACATTCCTTGATTTGGGTCTTTCTTTGCACATACATATACACTTGATACCTTTCTTACGCTCGTTTGTACTCGTTCTTGCATTTATATTTTTACATATATTTGAATGTATTTCAGCTCCGGAGTACAATTCCCGTCTACTCGACTGTGACCGTATGTAGTAAGAGAGAACGGGCGAGATCCGAAGCCCTAGACCCTCGGTACACAGCACGATTCCACACTGGCGGTGCTATTTCAACGGTCGAGCACGAATGTGGCAACGATGCACAGGAGCTACATAACGGAGTACATAGTCAATGGTTAGTGAGCAGGTAGCAGTCCAACCATTTCCGAGTGCTATTTTCCCTCAGCGGCTTTCACTGTCGTTAAGCCCTGGTCGTCTGGTGTTGCCATGTAATACGGGTGCTAACTCCGGGTCTCCACAGCCAACAGCCGCCGGAGAGCATGTTCTGATGCTGCATATCGACCCCCATGGTCCACCATGGCTGTCACGCCGTCCCGCGCGCCACGGTACAAAATCACCGCAGCAGGGAACCGTGGCGCCTACCGACCACGGTGCAGAAAATGGATCCGCCCCGCGCGCTGAGAGAGCAGATAGGAGAGAAACTCACGTGATTGTCGACTTTTGGACTGCGAGAACCATGAAGATTTGCTCTCTCAATCATCAAAACCGCCGGTAGTTATAGGCCTGGGGGGTCTTTAGCGCGGACTGCTTCGGCAATGGGGGGTTAAGTCGCGGTATAACAAGGCCAGCGGAGAATGTCTTCGGTGAGGGGAAAAGATGGGGAACTGTCGGTGTGGTACCTCAGCGACCACAACTGGATTGGCATTGGGGTAAGTTGCTCTCACGATCATCTGCTGAAGGGTCTTGGAGGGGCGCATTCTGCGAGAAGACTGGAGACCACGGAGAGACTTACCACCAGAGGCAGCTTGGGACAACTGCTCGTCTGTGGCCTGCCTGTCTCGCAGAGGACGAACGAGGATAGTAACCAGGCCGTCACCAGCCGTGTCTAGCGTCACGTCAACAAGGCAGGCCTGCAGGAAGAGCCCTGCGACTGCTCTGCCACCGCTAGTTAGAGGACTGGATTACGGCCTAATACGGGAGTCAGGTACGAGGTCCCGTGACCGAGGTGGCTTTTACCGCTTCATTCTATCTTCACCTCATCGTGTCTGCTCCCAACCTCGACTTACTTGTACACCCGCTGAGTCCACGACCGTCACCGACGAGCTTCACGGACACTGGCCTCTAGGCTGATCGTGCGACTGTCTGCGCCGGTTGGCACTCATCCCACCTGACTACGATCGCCGTGCAGATATCCTGTTTTTTCTGCGGGAGATATCGAACTACAGCAGGTCGACTATTATACGGCTCTATCGATTTCGACCGAGTCCCGCAATCCTGACACCACAATGGGGTCCTTTCGCGCGCGATCAATACAATTGGTTCTTCCCTCGACACTTTAAGACTGCCCTGCCCTTGGATGTTCACAGCTGGACAGACACCGGGGGCAAAAGGGCAACAAAATGGATGACCGCAGGCCGGAAGTCCTGGTCGTCTCGATCATCTTCTTCGTCCTGGCGACCGTCTTCGTGGCCTTGCGCTTCGTGTCCCGGATATTCGTCGTGCGGAGAGTGGGCGTGCATGATTCTTTCATGCTGTTGGCGTGGCTCATTGACTTTGGCTTCTCGTTTGCCCTCTTCTATGCCACGCATAAAGGGCTCGGACTGCATGACTACATGATCAGTGCGCAGGACCGGCGGAATATGAACCAAGCCAGCTTTGCCTTTACCGTGCTTTACGTGAGTAACTCATTGATGCTTCCCTTTTGAGAGCAAGCAAGCTAGTAGCACAGTAGCTCAAGGTTAATCATAATAATGAAAAAGAATCCCGCATTGATGGCCGTCAAGACCTCCATCCTCGTCTTCTACTTGACCCTAACCAAAGGCGAATCCGTCTACCGCTGGGCCAATTATGTCACCCTGTTCGTCGTCAACGCGGCCGGTCTGGCCCTGACCCTCGTCAACGTCTTCCAATGCCATCCTGTCGGCGCTGCGGTCACCTATCCGTTACCGTCCGATGCGAAATGCACCGATATCGTCACGCTGTATCTCTGCTCCTCGCCGGTCAATATCACCACCGACCTGGCCATCTTGTTTCTGCCCATGCCCATCTTGACCAAGATGCGGCTTCCGCGGAAGCAGAAGATTATTCTGGTGGTCACCTTTAGTTTTGGTTTCTTCGTTGCAATCGTGGATGTCATTCGCATTGCGTATCTGCAGAATGCTGCGACCTCGCGTCAGCTTGCTCTCCAGGAGCTTCATCTCCAGGATTCGAATAATGGCGATGATCTCAGTTGGTTTGCATCGTTGTCCTTCATGTGGTCTGTCGTCGAGGTCAACGTGTCCATCATGTGCGCATGCGTGCCGAGTCTCAAGCCGTTGGTCGCGCGACTCATCCCCAAATTGATCCGGGACACCGACGACGCGTCCGTTACCGACGACCCTCGTTACCCCAGATCCGCCAATCTGCCCATCTCTCCAACCCCGGAAGCAATCAATACTCTGTCGCAGACAAGCAACGATGCCAACAAGAACAGCCCTTCGCAATCGGAAAGCCGGAACAGCGCGCTCGACCCGCAACGCAACGCTAGCGTGCCGGTGGACATGTTGGAGTTTCTGAGCTACCCCCCGGACTCGGTGCCTCAAGACGCAGAAGCCAACACGACAACTGTCACCAGCACCTCGCACACGGGCAGCATCACATTCTTCGACTTTGTTAACATGAAGAAACCCGCGAGCATGCTCAAGCTGAATAATCGCGAGTCCGTCGCGCCGATCGCCCTGACCACGGTTCTCTTTTTCCTGTGGGGGTTCGCGTACGGCCTTCTCGACACACTCAACATGCAATTCCAGCTGATCAAAGGCCTGGACACCTGGAAATCGCTGGCGCTCTATGCGGTGTACTTCGGGGGGTACTTAATCGGCCCGTCGGTGATTGGCCGCACGGTCTTGAAACGATGGGGCTTCAAATCCACGTTCATCACGGGCCTCTGCATCTACGCGTGCGGCACGCTCATCTTCTGGCCATCGGCAGTGCTTTCGTCGTACGCGGCGTTCGCGGTATCCAACTGCATCGTGGGTATGGGTCTCGCTGTGCTAGAGACCGCCGCTAACCCATTCATCGCGCTCTGCGGCCCGCTCGAGAACTCCGAGGTACGGCTCAACATCTCGCAGGGCGTCCAGGCCATCGGCATGGTAGTCTCGCCGCTCCTCGCGAAGAAAGTGCTGTTCAAGAAAGTCAACGACGTCTCGTCTCTGGTCGACGTGCAATGGACGTACCTCGGCATCGCCCTCTTCGACGTCCTCCTCGCCGTCGCCTTCTACTACCTACATATCCCCGAGGCGTCGGACGACGACCTTGAGGAACTCGCCAACCAGCGGCGCGCGGATAACCTCACGCCAGGCCTTGGCGGCATCCCCGTCGTCTGGTGGACATTAGGCCTCGGCGTCTTCTCAATGTTCTTCTACGTCGCAGGCCAAGAAGTCCTAAATAAAAGCTTCGAAACCCTCGTCCAGGTCTCCTTACCTTCCTCCTCCTCCTCCTCCTCATCGTCACACCTCAGCACCTTCGAACTCCTAACCCTAGGCCGCGCCCTCTTCGCCATCGGCCGCTTCCTCGCCGCCACCGCCCAACTCTTCCTCAAACCCCGCTGGATCCTCCTCGCCTCCTACACCGGCACCATCGTCTTCACCATCCTCTGTATGGAAACCTCCGGCGAGACAGCCGTCGCCATGGGCCTGCTCGTGTTCCTCTTCGAAAGCGGCGCGTACAGTATTATCTTCGCGATCGCGCTGCGCGGCACCGCCCGGCATACCAAATCCGCCAGCGCGGCCTTGACAGTTGCCGTTTGTGGCGGCGGGGTGTTCACCTTCGCGCAGCAAGCTGCCAGTATTAACTTCTCGTCCCGCCCGAGCCCCAGCAGCAGCAGCGGCGGCGGCGGCAGCAGCAGTAGTAGTAGTAATAGTCCCACCAGTTCGGGCTCTGCTCTGGGCGGCGGCGGCGGTGGTGGCTCGGGCGGTGATGGCATCTACGCCTCCTACGGCGTCCTACTAGCTTTACACTGCGCCGGCGCCATCTTCCCTATCTATCTGAACTTGTTCCCCGTCGTGAAGAAACAGGTGGACCCCGTCATGGGCGAGTATATCCGTCGCCCGCGGGGGAGAAGGAGGCGGTCGACTTTTTGACTGGGTCAAATGGATAGATATATCTATATATCTATATATGCTGGATAATGATGCCTGTTGCACACACACATACTTTGGTGAGAACACACCAGGTGGTATGGTATATGACTTATGACATGACATCTTAAAAAATGACTGACTGGCTAACTACTCGCGGTGGCCGCGAGTAGCTACCTTTTTTTTGGTTTAGCGATTGATACCCGGGTTTTTTTGGTGTATATAGCATGGTTAAAAGCGTGTATATATCAGCGAGGTGCTGGACATTTCATACATCTACACGTTTACACATTTACACGTTTAAATGATAATATACCAATCGAAAGAAATAATGACCGTACATCATGTCATTAAACTCATGTTAAATCAGTTAAGATACATCGTAACTAGTCATATCCAAAAACAAGAAAATCCGGCGCCTCTATATACAAACCCGCTCGCTCAAACCGTGCATAAATATGAAATAGGGGAGAAAAACCGTAATACAAGAGGAGGTATCATAAGCGACTTTTTTTCTTTTTTTTCCTTTCCTTCCTTTTTTTTTAAAAAGAATATTTTTACCACCAGTCACCCTGGTCCTTCATGGCAGCAGCCACCTTGCTGAAACCAGCAATGTTGCTACCAGCCACAAGCGAAGGCAGGATACCGTCGGCAGGAGTGCTGTACTCCTTGGCGGTCTCGAGACCGTTGCGGAAGCAAGCGGCCATGATGTCCTTGAGACGGGCATCGACCTCCTCGGTGGTCCAGCTGAGACGAGCCGAGTTCTGGGCCATCTCGAGACCCGAGACGGCGACACCACCAGCGTTGGCGGCCTTGCCGGGGGCGTACCAGATGGCGTCAGCGCCCTTGTTGGCGTTGCGATGGGCCTCGAAGACGTCGATCGCCTCCTGGGTGCAGCCCATGTTGGAGCCCTCGGCGATATACTTGCAGCCGCCGGCAATCAGGGCCTGGGCCTCCTCGCCCGAAACCTCGTTCTGGGTGGCGCTGGGGAGAGCGACCTCGACCTTGCCGACGTGGGTCCAGGGGCGCGCACCGCTGATGTACTTGAACTTCTTGGCGAACTTGCTGTCGGAGGCGATGGACGCGAGCTGCTTGCGCTCGACCTTGAGGTCGGCGATCAGGTTGATTTCGTCGGGGGTGAAGCTGCCCTCCTGCTCGGCAAGGACCAGCGAACCCTGGCTGTCGGAGAGCGAGACGATGGAACCGCCCAACTCGATGATCTTCAGAGCGGCGTACTGGGCGACGTTGCCCGAGCCGGAGAGAGCAACGCGCTTGCCAGCGAAAGAATCCTTACCGCCCGAGACGTGCTTGATCATGTGCTCAACGTACTGCAGATGGTTAGTATGCGCGATTCGTTCATGACTGCTGACAAACAACTTACGTAAACAACGCCGTAACCGGTGGCCTCGGGACGGATCAAGCTACCGCCCCAGCTACCGCCCTTGCCAGTGAGGACACCCTCCCACTGGTTCCGGATCTTCCGGTATTGCCCGAACATGTAACCAACCTCGCGGCCGGTGACACCGATATCACCAGCAGGCACGTCGGTGTCAGCGCCAATGTGCTTGGAGAGCTCAGTCATGAAGGAAACGCAGAAGCGACGGATTTCGTTGTCGGTCTTGCCCTTGGGGTCGAAGTCGGAACCACCCTTACCACCGCCCATGTTCAGACCGGTGAGGGCATTCTTGAAGATCTGCTCGAAGCCCAGGAACTTGAGGATGGAGAGGTTGACGGTGGGGTGGAACCGGAGACCACCCTTGTAGGGGCCCAGGGCGGAGTTGAACTGCACACGGTAGCCGCGGTTGATCTGAGGCTGGCCCTGGTCATCCTCCCAGACGACGCGGAACTGGATCACACGCTCGGGGACGGAGACGACGGCGAGGGCCTTGCGGTACTCGGGGTTCTTCTGGAACAGGGAAGAGTTTTCGATGGTGGAGGCCAGCTCTAGTTTTAGTTAGTCTCTTTTTCCATCTCGTGTATGTACTTCGTCCGGCGTATAGGAGAGGTATGCATACCGTTGTAGGCCTGCTCGAACTCGGGCTCGTGAGGAAGGTTAGACATGATGACGGTAGTGATAACTTTTGTTTGGTTTCAAGAATCAAGCAGGAAGAAGATATAGTGAGATGGAAGACGGAACACAGAAGCAGAACACAGAAGAGAGAGAGAGAGAGAGAGAGAGAGAGAGAATTTATAACAACCCGCCGTTTCAGTCGCGCGAAGCCGAGTCGCACCGGGCGGAGGGTCAGCCGGCGTCGGACCCGCGGCCGGGGAAGGCGGCGATAAAAACGAGCAGTTCTTCTTGCGTTATTCCATCGTCCAATGCTTACTGGCGGCCCGGCCAATCAGGGCGCTTCCGGGGTCGGGGCGGGGCAGCGGTTTATCAGATACTTTGAGGTCACAGTTTCCCCGTTATCTCGAAGCGGCGGAACCCCGCGTCTCCGCGACTTCCGAGAAATCCTCGTGCCCCCCGACCGCTTCCCTGTTTGGGATGCCAAGACCGAGTCCCGCTTCCCCACGTGCCTTGATCAGACTCCAAGGTCCTACGGAGTTTTTACACTTGTACTTGGTATAATACTCCGGAGTATTCTGTACGGTACTCTGGGGAGAACCATCCTACACGTTGGGGTATTACATACTATGCTGCAGAGGCTCCAGAGTAGTTTCATATATCTGAAACATATCTGACATACATCCCACATGGATAATCCCAAATAATATCCCAAGAATCCCCCGCCGTTACTCTGTGCCACCACCAAGCAAACATGCCATCCTCATATTCCATTACTCTCATCATTAACATAATTAACATCACTCGCTGATCCTTGATAAGGACGAAGATCAGGAGGGGAAACGGGGATCTCGTTACTGTACCGTAGTACACTCTGCATCTCTGAACGTGGGGTACTTGATTTATCCCTACTCTGGAGAGTTAAAAGCACAGCCCGGAGTAGAGGAACGGGTATCCAGATTGGAGTCCCGAGGAGGCAAACCACATAGGGCGCAAGTACGACTACTACTCTGTGTAGAATACTATTACGTAGTAGTTGAACATCAGCCGGAACTGAACGCGTCGATCATAGTTTATTTCAACTATTTCCATTCTTCCATGAAGGTCTGTACGAAATTTTTGTCGCGCCTAAGGCAGTGCAAGAACTGCCGAGTACGGACACTGACCGGTCTTATGTCCGTTGAGCGGAGGATTAATGTGTTTAAGTATACGTAGTACAAGTGAATACTTACCTGAAGGATAACAACAATTCAATATATCGCAGAGGACCATTGACCTGGAAACTATGCCAAGAATGACTAATGCATTTGCTACCGGGTTATTGGGTCAGGATAGAGTACTCCATATACTAAGTACTAAGTACTTGTATAAGTAGCCTAGAGTAGTTAGGGTCTCGTACTCTACAGAGTAGTGTCCTTACTCTTGCTTTGTAGCGAGGACACAACGGGGTACGCCTCAAATATGGAAGTAGTATGCAGTGGTAAGTGATAGTAACCGTCGAGCTGTACTCTGTCCTCCTATGGAGTAATCCCATCGTGTACCCTCCTCCTATATTCACGGACTACTCCCATCCGACATACTTCTTTGGCCGGAAACGAGTGGCAAATAAGCCTAGCGTCTACGGAGTCCGGAGTATGTTTACCCCCCCGCGTGAGGCTAGTGTACTTGTAGTGGCTGAGTTTAAGAGCCACTGTGGCGTTTAAAGGGGATGTGGCGGTGTGGCGTAAGCAGCGATGTGGCAATGTGGCGATGTGTGCGAATGTGGTGCAGGGACTCACAGGGTGTAGTTAGTCTTACAGGGTACTTGGAGCGTAGTGGAAGTCAAACCGAACGAGAATAGAAACGTGCGGAGTAATTCCTCCGTACCCTGTAAAGTTAGACGAGTAAGTGCGCGTCAATCGATGTATGGATTCCAGGAATACCGTGGCAGACGCAAAAAGGTAAATCTTAGATCCAGGTGATCTGTCATTTAGGAGTGCGAGCAGTACAGAGTAATCGCGATGCGGTGACACAAGGGAAATCGTTCGTCGACATGAGGCCAGCATCTTGGCGGTGCAATTGATCTGCTGGCAGCATAGACTGCTAATAAAAGTAACTACACTGTACAGAGTAGATGTATGCCTCCACACCGCATCTTGACCAGGATGACAGGGCGAAGGGGCCCTATTGCTCGTATACCACTGTGGATCAAGCAGAGTAAGTAGACAAGGCGCGGTAGGCATGCATGAAACGAGAGGAACCTGGACATAATGTTCAATGGATATGCTCCACACTCGGCCGCAACAGCGTCGGCGCGAATCCGAATCAAAAAAAAAGGGTGCAGCTAGCCGCTGTAGTCGAGTCAGATTAGTGGACAAGCGGGTTTGATTGGGCCCTGGCTATTCTGGGTTTTTTATTTTTTATTTTTTTATATTTTTTTCCCCCTTCTTCTTGTTTCTTTCTTTCTTTCTTTTATTTTTTATATTGTCACGGGAATGGTTGTGCGACTTTGGTGTGTGGTAATTGTGTGGGAGTCGTGTCCTCCGTGCTTCAATGGTAACAGGGCTAGCTGAAAGATGCCATCGACCCATGGCTAGACTATATAGACCCATGGTTGCCCTGGATGTTTTCCATTGAATTTTAACAACTGGACAAGAGGAAAGGAAGGGGAAAGGCCCGAATCCGAATAGAGAACATCCTCCGTGGGAGTAACAGAGCAGATGGACCAATCAACTTGAACAGACGCGATCTCGATAAAATCGGGTAATCATCAACATGGATTGGACGCTTATAGATCACCTCTTTTCCGGATGGTCCACTGCGGTTCCAGTAATACTGCACAGGACCATGTATGACTTCAGTAAGTACAAGAGTAGGCCACCAGTTGATGGTACAGTTATGAACATTCACTATTATTCATGCTTCATGATCTTGACCGTTTCATCTGAACCAAATCGATTCCTCTCCCTCGCCGGGTAGACCCGTTCTGCCTTTTATTTTATTTAGTATATTCTCCTCTTGCCCAATAATCCAATCCAATCCAGTCCGGCCCCCCCCAGGCGCGCGCGTTCTTTTTATCCCCTTCCTCTTTCTCTCTTTTCCTTTCTTCTTTCTTTTTCCTTCTCTCTCTCTCTCTCTCTTCTCTTTCTCCGACAGGTGACATGACTCAATTGGATCATTAACTCACTTTAGATGGGCGTGTTATATGGCCTTATTCCTCCTTCCGTGATTGTCGCTCTCACCTTCGTCAGTCGTTTTTGATACACTTTACTTCTAGTTCATGTCGTGAGCCCTGTTTCCTATTCCGTCGCTAGATGGACTTTCCCTCCTCCCCCCTATTCCTGAGATTTTCCGCCCAATTGATCCGATGTCCGTAAACGACTCCCATCCTGGCAGGAGTCTAGGCCTTTCTATCCGGAATCTCTTCCGTCCATCCTCTCGTTCGTCCTCCCCGACTTCGCGTCACCGGATCTCCAGGGCTTCGCTTCTTCGTCGGAGTCGAGGTCGGAGTATTTTGTCGCAAAAGTACTTTATCCCCTGTCTTACGCATCAGTAAAGGATTTGTACTAAGCTCGTCAGCACTCCCGCCGTCCCGGACAATCCTCCATCATCCGCAATTCCCATGGGCTCGAACCAGCAATTCGACCCGATGACCATGATTGGCATCGCGGGAGTCTCTCAGGCTACGACTTCGGGGGATACGTTCGATATATGCGAATGGTATCCGCGCTATCAGAATTGTCAGCAGTACTTCCTGGATCACGCCCAACATAGCGTCCCCGTCCAGGGACTTTCGGCCTTCTTAAACATCCAGCTTCCCTTCCAGCGCCAACCTAACCCGATCTTTAATTCCTCCTCATCAGCCTCCCCCTCTTCATCCGCCTCGAATAGCGGCCCCGCCCAGCAGCCACCACCCGCATCCTCGTCACCGGTCCCGTCTTCTCTTCCGCCGCCCGTCTCGTTAATCCCCTATATACGACGTTTGGTGGCTACCGGAATGGACTTCCCCGGGGTGTTGCAGGGCTTCTTTGGGGAAAACTGGGGCGCAGGCATTGGCACTTTACACGAGCAGGAACGGCGCAACTATCTATTTGCCGCCAAGAGCGGCGGGTGGGCGTCGGTGAAGAAGGATTACGACATGCCGCCATTGGAGACCATTCCTTTCCTCCGGCCGTTGCAGGGACCCCTTGACCCGGAAATTGAAGCGGCAGAGAGGAGCTGGAGTGAATGGCTGGCGATGGAGGATTGGATGGTTGGACCACGCGCGCCCGATCTGGATTCATCTTCGCAAGCGTCGCATCCACGGAGTGCAAGGGGGTGAAATTTTTCTTCCTTCCTTTCGGAAAAGAAAAAAGTTGTGTTATTATTGTCGTTTTTGTTGTTGTGTTGTTGTGTTGTTGTTACAGCTCCGGGATGGAGTTCGTAGCGAATGGAATCGTTATGAACTGATGATTTGCAATTCATAGCATACTCTACTACGGAGTCATACTTTACTACTAGACATCCTACCAAATACTAATATTCCCCTATTTACTGACAGAACAAAGACCCGGCGGCGTAACCTAGAAAGATCGGTGGTGGAGCGATAGGGGCTCCACCAGTTCGTCTCCCAAGGACCGGGATTAGAGGGGTGGTGGCGCCATTCGAATCGGGGACCTGGTTCCTTGGGTTGATGGCGGCCGTGACGGACCGGCTGACGATTTGGGAAATTTATGACACCATGGATTGTCAGTAGGAGGGAGGCCTCTGGGAATGTGGAAGAAGATCCCGACATTCAGCGGCACTCCGGCGTCAATGTCCTGTCCTCTGTCCAGAGTAGCAGGGCCAGACTTTGCGAACTCAATTCCCTAATTGAATAGCCTTTCCGCGGAGTCTTCCTCTTAGTCAGATGATGGATGCACTGCGTTAGAGCACAGAGCTTCTACTACTCCGTACTACGACATAACCCTCTGTGCGCAGTCGGGATCTTTGGCTAAGCTGAACATAGTTCCACATTACCCTTTTCGGCTCTAGTCACTTGGATCAGGCATGCAAAAAGATTCGATAAACTCCACTGCTAAGCCCTCCGCTGTTACTCCGTGCAATAATTGCTTTTACGTAGTGCATGAGAACCATTTACCTTCCATAGTTATCGGTGCTATGCCAAGTAAACTGTAATTACTCTCTAACTCCGTACTGGACTACTCATCAAGAACGGTAGACGAAGTTTATATACGGGAAACAAAACCCCTTCTGATTATTCGATAATCTACGCCATATCATCTATTGACCTCGTCGATCGCTCCGACGCGTCATCTAGTTATCAGTTCTCGGTTGGAGGATGGATACTTGGTTAGAACCCTTTTGATTACCTTTGACGGCTGTCCTTGGTAGAAGGCTATTATTGCGAAGCTCTGATTGGTTGACCGGGGTATGTGCAGAGCGGTACCTTTGTGAGATAGGGCTGGCTTTGGTTCGCGTGCTCATGCTGGTTCCAGCGTAGTCAATTTCAAGTAATGGAGACATGGGGTGGTTTATTCCACGTGCTGTTCTATATAGCTACTACATACATATTGTACGTACAGAGAGTTCCTGCTACCCAAATCTGGACTAATCTACGTCCCGTCTGGCCAGTGATCTCGTAGTGGAGTCAGTGGCCCTGTGACCTGCCTTAGTTACCAATTTTTTACTGTGCACGGTGTACTCTGTACTCTGTACAGAACGGATCGGGCCGATGTATACCATCACCTCATACGAAGTAGTAGTAGTAGTAGTAGTACTACATTTAACACCAGATATGAAAATACAACTGCATGAATGAACGGCGTACTCCATATTATCCTCCGCGGGAGCAATATACTTTAGAGAGTATACATTAATGAGATAATTAGAGGCTTAGGTTCGGACATTATCGTCCAAGATTCGGAGTTCGGAAAGTATGTTCCTAGGCCTAGGGTTTAGCGAGTTGTCTCCATACAGCTAGATACAACCTACCCACTACGGAATCTCATTGGACGAGCTTCAAAGCCAATGCCTACTGCTTACTAGGATATACTTTGGCTACTGCTGCATCATGGCTTCCGTTCCTAGACTAGGGCGGATTTTCTGGAAGAGATCTGCGCTTGCGGCTAATTACCTTGCAGCTCGTCGGGAAGAACTCATGTGCCATTCATCAAAACGAGGCCGTGGGGCTTGGGCTTGTTTGGCTCGACTGTATAATGTAAATTACCCGATTAGGGTATGTCGCTTGTGATCGGTACTATGGCGTTCTGCTCAACCAGGTGTTCAATGGGGTTGTGTATGTAGATGACTGAGATTGTTCATTTACCTAGTCGTTCACCATCGCCCGTGAAAAAGTCTCCGTCATTTTTATTTCGAGCTGCCTGACTTGAAAAACGGTTACGGATGATTGCACGCCCGCTTTGCACTACATACATATATGTTTCCCATGATTCTGAAAAGCTTGCGGGACAACGAAGACCACATAGCAGAGAATTAGCAAGAATTTCAAGTCTAGATCTAGGATCTGGCCTGTACGCTACACATCTTAAAACGCCAGCGGGAATAACGGGAATGGGCGGCAGTCTTGTCTGCTGCCACAGAAGTGTCAAAGGGCAAAGACGATGAAGGGGGAGGTTGCCCTAATTACAGAGTACCTTGCTACATGTGGCAGCGTTTGTTCTTTTATTCCGTATAATCCAGACGGAATGGAAACGGGTTGCCATGCTAACAGTAAGGCCGCTCTATCAACCTAACCCCCGTACCGGATAGTTATAACCACCACGAGTGGCCTAACTTTGAGATAAAGTGCTGACGGCTTACTCCCTTGATTTGAATGGAAGTATTCCGGTAACCGATGACACATATAAAAAGCGCCCCCTATTACTTGATCCGCCTTCCTGTCTACCTATCGCACGATTGTATTCAAGACTCTCGCTTTGAACACTCTACACTGGTAAATGAAAAGCTACAAGCCCCTGTTCGTCAGGACTCATTGGCTAGATATCTTGAATCTGCCTTTTCAACCGCTAGAGTGCGGGTGCTCTACTATATACTCCGTACCATTAGTGAAGGCCGACCTCAATCAAGATGCCTGTATACGCGCTCACCCTGTCCAAACATCGATCCATGGAGACATCCAAGGAATTGTGATTGGAGATCAACTATCATATAAATACCTACGAAGTACGAGAAACAAATACCTAATCAAGATATCTGAAAGAATATACTACGATTGGCTGATCACGTGGTATTACTTAACCACGCACGTGACCCAAACATCAACCCGATCTCACCAGCCTACAGAAGTAACACCAAAAAATAACTAGGGCAAAAATAATGCCCATGTTGATAATCAAATTTCAATGATATAGATGAATGGCTTGTGACGATGACCATGGCATCCGAACAAAAACAATGGAAGATCTTCCTCGACCAATGCCTAAAGCATCGCATTGACGCGTCCGAGTTCAAGAGCCTATCCAGCATCCTCGCTTCGCGATGTCCGATTGCCGAATCGAGCTTGCTGGACGCTCTCTGTGAAGTGCGCGCCGGCGAAGCCACCGCGGGGATCAAATGGGACCCGCTGATCCCGGTTTATATAGATTGCCTGTGCAAAACAGAACGGGTTGGGATTTCGGCGGTGTTGGGGGTGACGCTGAGGTGGTCTTCTATTCATGAGGAACAACAGCCGGCCTCTGGGCCGCAGGAGCTGGAGAAACAGTCTCCATTACCCATGAAAAGGAAGGCGAAATGCTACACGCTCATGACCGATATTAGAGTCATTCAAGATGTCATGCTGTCCGTTTCCGCGGGAAATAATATCCCCCGGACCGTGGCCGAGGCAACCAGTATCTTCTCAGCTGCTGTCGATTGGATCCAAGCGGTTGTTGGTTGGCATCACCGGCGTCAGCAAACTGGAGGGCTGATGGGCTCGCCAGATGTGGTGTCGTTGTTCGAGTCGCTGGGGATTCTTTTGGCGGCTTTGTCGGGGACCGCGAAGGGGCTTGATATGCTTTCTTCGGATTCAAATGACGGTATTTCTGCGTATTTCCTTTTTTTTCCTTTTTGACCTCTGTCGATGGCACGCTGACCGATATAGGTATCAAAATCAAACTGGGACAGGCCCTTTCGGCCTATCTTCCTCTGTGTGTCGAGGTCTCGCTTCCGCTCCGCAATCGGCTCGATAGCTTACAGAAAGAGTTCAATCTGTACGGCGAGCCGGCGTCCAAGTCCCTAGAGATATCCATGATGGACGGAATGAATGTCAATGCGCTTCAATTTGAGGCCTCTGTTATGGAGGGGCCTGTGATTAATTCCAGAGCTGGTCTCTATGTTTATATTAATGCCATGCTTGTTGGTCGTCCCTTGATTGACGATAATATGCTGCTTAGCTGCCTCAGTAATCGATATGGGGGCCATTATAAAGTTCTCATCGAGGAAGTCATCACAGCTGCATTCGACGTCCTATCTAACGCCATGTATCGCAACGAATCCAACCGGACTATGTTTGTGTTCCGTTCGTTCTTGGTGAACAAACTTCCCTCCTTTTTCGCTACCGTGTTGGCTGCTTCGATGGTTTCCATCCCCATGGAGATCTGCATCAGCAACGCTCTGGGCCGCCTCGATCCTAATACCTTTCCCTCATTCTCTCAAATGTTCTCCATGCAGAGCAATATGGTCCTGTCAGACGTGAGACAGGAATTTCTATTTGCCTGCGCTTCTCATCGGCTTATTCCGGAATCCAGCATCGAGCGACTGTTGGGCGAGAATCCCATGCAGACCCTCCCAGTTGGTGGCCAGCTCATCAAAGACGACCTTTTGCCACAAATTTATGCCAATCCGGAACGTACGGAGCAGTTGATAGGTGATATCGAGGCGATGGACGGAAATGCACATGCCATTGTCGGGGCAATTACGGAGGTGCGTTGTCCTCCTTTTTACTGACTTTGTGGTCTTCCTTTGGCTAACTGCGACAGGCCATACGCCATCTTTGCAACCAGAAAGAGAGCATGACATTGAAAAATATCTGCAATGCTCTGTCTCGACGTCCTCAAGCGCTCGATACAATCCTGCTCTTCCGTAGTACAAAGTACGTGCTACAGCCACTCTGCAACTTGCTCGACTCATGGCACTGGGATGGGGACCAGGGCGAGAACCAGCCAGTCTACGATGAGTTCGGAAGTATCCTATTGCTTGTGCTGGACTTCAAATACCGATATGATCTGAAGCCGTACGACCTGGGGATATCTAGCAATGATTCGTTTGTCTTGAAGTTGCTGGACCGGGGATCCTGCAGCCAGAAAATAGAGGACCTAACCGAGAAGCAGAACAGGGACCTCGGAGCATGGATTGGCGCTCTGTTCATTGCCGAGGGGATCAGTGAGGATACCATGTCGAATTGCAGCCCACAGGAATTCTATCTGCTTGTCACTACCCTGTTCAGCCAGAGCCTCGAGGCATGTGAGGCAGGGAAGTTGGAGTTTGAGACACTAAAAGGGGGGTTCGAATGTTAGTCTTGTACAAGGCCATATGACACATGAGGGTTGCTAACTATGTAGATCTCCTTGAACCCTTCTTACTCCCATCACTTGTCGTCGCACTGGGGTGGCTAGGAAACCGCATCTGGGAGTCGGAAAGCGAACCGACGATCGCGCTGAAAACGCTGCACTCGCTGATCAGCCCGAGTTCGATCTCCGGCGAGGCTCAAGCGATTCACCAGACGGTATTGGACATGACCGCACGCACACTTGAAGAGCAATTGAAAGACGTGCGGGCGCGACATCCCTCGCGACAGGATATCAAACCTATCCTGGACGCTCTGGAACCTTATCTGTCCTTCCAGCGGACGGGCAGCTCCCATCGGTCCGAGCTGGAAAGCTGGACGACGCATTCCGGCGGCGGAGGCGGAGGACTGCTGGGTAGCATCCGCAATACGGTGCAATCGCTGGTTCTGTGGAGCACAAACCCTGAGATCAGCATGGCGCCGCCTTCGTATACGCACCGACAGCTTCTAGCGGGGGTGCGGATGTTGGGAGCATCACGAGTGCTTCGCGCCCTGGAGGAAGAATTAAAGTTACAAGCCGAGGCTGGTAGCGGAGATCTAGCCCTGGACGTGATAGCGATGGTGATCAGCGCGCCGATGCTCGAGTCATTCACGGCGGATCAACGAAACTACCACCCAGACGACGCCAACAACAACCACAACAACAACAGCGGCGGCGGCGGCAGCAGCAGCAGCAAAGACCAATCAGGATCTACGGTTCTTCAAAGCCCGATCCTTACCCTCCGCGATGCTCTGAACCTGGATCATTCAGATGTACCGCGCATATCGGAAAAGGATCCTCTTCGCGCGGAACTCATCGTTCGTCTCTACCGACGCATCAACAACCTTACCGCGCCAACGGCCCAAGTCCCGAGCCTCGACGTCAGCAACATCCTCGGCAACATGCCCGCGCCACAGCCATCGTCCTTTGAGCGCGGCCGGCCCGACCCAAGTACAGCAATGGACCTGGATCCGTCCGGCGGCGGCGGTGGCGGCGGTGCAACCGATGAAGGAGACGGCACCGGTCGCGAAGGACTCGGGAACTCAGGGGATCTCAGCGACATGTTGGATAGTGCGGCCGCGGCAGCAGCGGCAGGGATGCAGGATATGGGCGAAGGAATGGGGCCGGATGCGGGGGCGACGGGACTGGACCCGAGCCTTGATGATGTGTTGAATGCAGCGGATATAGCGGCGGTTGGAAATCCAGAGTTTTTGGATCTGGATATGGAGGGAATGTTTTAGCTGGTTCTTCTTTCTTATTGTTCCATAAGTATATATTTTTTTTTTTTTGCATTTATCTACGCCTGTACTACGTACACTTCAGTGCGTCTTACGCAGTAGTCGCTTATACCTCGGTACGCGCGCATGCCCTAATAATCACGACTCGTCTCAGTTAATAACACGGAGTACTTCTGTACGGAGTATAGGGGTAACATGTACCCGCACGCGAAACGAGTCAGGACGTTTGACTAGTATTACCCCGTAGTGATAGTTAATTACCCCAGATTGTTAGTACAGTCAAGTCTCGCTATAACGAAGCCCCTTTATAGCGAATTCTGGCTTTAGCGAGCAAGTTTTTCCGCCCGAATTAATTTCCCATATAAAATTCTCACATTCTTGACTCTTTCAAATTCACTTTTATTTTGCCCCAAATTTGCTATATCCATATAAACCTGCACATGCAAAATGCCTCGTCAAGCAATCTCTGATAGTCAGAAAAAGGCTCTCCGGCAGTGGTATCAAAGGCAATATCCTAAGCCACGTCAATGTGAGGTTATTCCTTGGTTTAAAAAGGAATTTAACCATCAAATAAGTGCTTCTACTGTCTGTGAAATCCTTTCTGACCGGTATCTTTTTCTTGATCAAGATATTCCTTCTTCCTCCCTTCTCTCCTCAAAGCACCAAGCTGCGAACTGGCCAATCCTTGAAGAAATCCTATATAACTGGCAACAAATCATCCAAAACTGAGGTGGAACTGTGACTGGTGATATTCTTGTTGAAAAGGCATGGCAGATTTGGCATAAAATCCCAGAATATCAGAATCAGCCAATCCCAGAATTCAGTATTGGATGGCTTGCAGGCTTTAAGAAGTGCTATAAGATCCAGAAGCAAACCAGACATGGAGAAGCTCTCTCTGTGCCTGAATCAGCTGCTGAAGAGATGAAGTCTGTCTGAACACTTTGTGGAGAGTTCTTAGAGGAGGATATTTATAATATGGATGAAACTGGGCTCTTTTGGCAACAATCTCCTACCTCTGGATTGGCCACTGAAAATCAACCTGGTGTCAAAAAGGATAAAAGTTGGATTACTCTAGTTGCCTGTGTAAATTGCACAGGCTCTGATAGAGTTCCTCTTTGGATAATTGGGCAAGCAAAAGTTCCTCATTCTCTTTGTGGGGTTAATATTCCAGCTCTTGGTGGTGTTTGGCACTCAAATAAAAAAGCCTGGATGACATCTACTATAATGAAAGAATGGCTTGTATCCTTTTATTCTCATATAGGAGGAAGCCAAACAGTTCTTCTCTTATTGGACAACTTCCATGCCCATATTCAAGGTGCTGAGTTAGCACCACCTCCACCTAATATCCAGATCTATTTCCTTCCAGCCAACTCAACCAGTCTTTATCAACCTCTTGATCAAGGCATTATAAACAACTTGAAGGTTTATTATCGCAAGAGATGGTTGCAATATATGATTGAAAGTTATGAGCTTAATCTGGATCCAGTCTCTTCTATATCCTTATATCATGCTGTGCATTGGATTCTCCAGGCCTGGAAATATGATATAAGCAATACTACTATCTATAATTGCTTCCA
>PQME02000247.1:0-26848 GCA_003004525.2 Aspergillus sp. MA 6038 | reverse complement strand
CTGCATCTGATTTTGAACCAGGTTTCCATATGCTTTTTTTAGGGGCAAAAAGCAGCTCACATCAAGTGGTTGACAGTAATTTGATGAATGAGGAGGCATGCAGATAGGAATAATATTATTCTCACTGCATATTTTATCAAATTCTGGTGTTAGATGGCTACCATGACCATCTAAAACCAAGAGACAATATCTCCCAGTCAGGCGGCTATTAGTCTCTGGAATAAAGACTTTTTGAAGCCAGTGTAATCCAATTTCATCTGAAGTCCATTTATTAGGACTTACTTCAATCCTCCAATTGGGTGGCAGCTTTGACTCTTGATACCAGCCCTCAATATGAACTGATCCCTTAAAGATGATGCATGGCAGTAGGGCCCATCCCATAGAGTTAACACATTCAATAGATGTAACCCATTCCTGGTTCCCAGGCTGTATAACCTGACACTGGCCATACATATCAGCTCTGGTTACTACTTTTGCAGTAGCAGTTAGGCCCATAGCATAGCCAGTTTCATCAAAGTTATATATATCCTCATATGCAATCCCATGCTGCATTATAGTGATTTGAACCAGATCAAACCACTCTTTAATGATCTTTGGGTCTTCACATTTCGCACACTGATAGTTATACTGTTGAGAATAGCTTGCTTTAATCTCATCATGGTGTTTGATGAAGTTAGACACCCAATTCTTGCCAGTAAGTTGGATATTAGTAGAGCCACACTCTAGAAGAAGAAGATTGGCCATATCTTGAATATGAGCAGGCCAGGGAGCCACTCCACATCAGTCCATAGAGAGAATCCAATGTAGAAGTGATTCCTCCTCATTCTCTGTCAATTTATGACTGTTGGCGCGCTTTTCAGGCTGATTTATTTTGCCTTCTAGGCAGTTTTGGAGAGTAGTATAGGGGACCTGAAAATCATGTGCAGCTTTCCATATAGACTGTATTTGGGATTTTTGTAAAGCAGAAATGGCTAACAAGATCCTTCCCTCCTGCTCAGCTAAATTTCTTGACTTTTTAGGCACTTTTGGGGGCATGGTGGGTGGTTGACTTGTGCTGGTATCCTAAACGCGAGAACAACGCGGTCGGTGATCGGCTCGCTTGGGTGATCGGCTCGCTTGGGAATTACGTTAACTATCCCTTGATTTCATGACTAATTCGAGTTGAAGGAGAGCATTATTATGTTGGCCATTTAAGGACGTTGGACGACTGTATTCATCTATTTGATGCAAGGCTTGTCAACCCAGCCTAATGAATTACTGTACAATCTTCCTGGGATAAGTGGACGACTCTTGTTAACCAGGCCATTTCTCCCTTGTCTCCACTAACCCAGACACAAGGCACCCATAACGGTGTGGGCCACAATGCTGTACTCTATGTTGACATATCTGCGGATCCTCAAGTGGTTTATGCCTATACTCAGCTTGCTGTTGATATAAACCGAATGCATTCCATCCAGTGACAGGATACGTTGAATGTGCAAGAAAGTAGGATGTTGGATGCAGTGGCTCTACGAGAAGAGCCTCCAATGGCCATTGAGCAGCTGCTTCTGAGCTTGAAAAACGTTCAATCGTATGATCAGGTACTTAGGGCAATAGTTTATTTTTCGGAGCCGCAGTCTCCATTCCCCGCTGGCATGGACATAACGCCTATCAAATCTTTGCTGGACAATGCAAATAGCCCGAAGATCAGGTTGCCCGAGCCTTGCAGCTGCCTTTGTCGTCCGAAAACGGTTGCCGTTTTGTATCAGCCCTAAGTGTAATAATAACTAACGGCGTAGAGTAACTATATTAGGCAGTGATGTCAGGCCACTTACCGATGGCGCTGGTGAAAGGGTATACAATTCGATATCTTGGAATTATTCCCAGCAAACATTTTAGCATTCTTCCGTCAGATAAGCTGCAATATCCTTAATAGCCTGGAAAACGCCCTAAGTAGTTGTAGTTAACACATTGCCAGTCGAATGAGTCAGCTACATGGGGTAACTATCCACCAATCACAGCCTGTCCCTCTGGCCCCCGCGATGACTCGATGACTCGAATCCCGTGACTTTCATCTGATAAAATAACCTCTTTCTATTCGCATTGTGTCTTTACTCCCTATTCTTGTCAATGGCGCTTTATACTCCCCGTCGATGGTTCCTTTTGACGAAATCTCGAGAATAATGCGCCAAATTGCGGATAATTCACCAACATGTTCGCACCAGCCGAATCCTCTTTGCCTCTGAATCTTCCACTGCAATCTGCCTCCGCTATCCATAATGAGGGAACGTCGCAACATCACAGGAGCTTCTCTGGCAGCTCCACTGTACCTGACAATTCCAATCCCAACGGTCTAGCGCAACCTACGCAGAAACAGCTGAACTCGCGCAGCTGTGTGACCTGTCGACGAAGGAAAGTCCGGTGCAACAAAAGAAACCCGTGCTCGAACTGCACCAAAGCTGGGATTGAATGCATCTTCCCTGCTCCCGGAAGAGCTCCCCGCAGACCTAAACGGCCACAGGATGCAGAACTATTGTCACGACTAAGACGGCTTGAAAGTGTGATCGAACAAATTCGGGAAAAGAAAGGAAATGATGCATCTCCGCCAAGACAGCCCCAGGGGACAGATACCTCTGTTGCAAATGGGAATTATGAGCAACCCAAACAGCAGGACGCGACGGCAACTGAAAATGAGACGCGAGAGACGAATAGAGGAGAAGAAATTTGTCCATATATGTTCGAGCCTCCGGATCCCAGAGTAGTCAAACCGCATAACATTGGAAATGAGTTTGGGCGGTTGGTTATTGACGAAGGACGAAGTCGATACGTTAACAATCGATTCTGGGCTTCTTTGGGAGACGAAATCGAAGAGATGCAGGATATTCTCGACCCTTCCTCGTCGGATGAAGATGACTATCCTTCTCCAAGTTCTTCGGCCAATTCAACAGGCCATGACGGTTTCCTAATGGGATTTTATTCACTATCTCATTCCCTCCGCGGCTACCATCCCAGCCCAGAGCAGATTTCCGTGCTGTGGAATGTCTATTTGGAAAATATAGCGCCGCTGATATCTATACTTCACAAGCCTACTTTGAAGAAGCTTTTCGATGGGCCAGCGCAGAATCCCAATCTGCTGGATAAAAATTCAGAGGCCTTGCTCTTCACGATCTATTTTGTCTCTATTATAAGCATGCCATCGGAACACTGTCAGTATTTCTTGGGCGATACCCGTGATGTACTTGTGAGTCGCTATCGCTTCGCTGTTGAACAAGCACTAGCCAAAGCGAACCTTCTAAACACCCAGAATTTGTTGCTCCTGCAAGCGGCCGTAATTTTTCTTATTGGGGTGCGTCGAGAAGACGATACAAAATTTGTCTGGGCCATGGCCGCTGTTGTCTTGCGGCTTGCTCAAGGATTGGGTTTGCATCGTGATGGGACAAACTTTGGCCTGAAGCCTTTCGAAACTGAGATGCGACGACGTTTGTGGTGGCAAATCTGCTTGCTTGATACTCGCGCATCTGAAGACCACGGGACTGATCCCCAGATTAACGAACTGATGTATGACACTCGACTCCCTCTGAACATCGACGACGAAGACATCTCGCCTGATATGCAGGAATCACCAACTGAGCGCGAAGGCGCAACAGAGATGACATTCTCGCTTATACGGTTCGAAATTACTGCGGCACTGCGTCGAGCGAGCTACAGATGTCCAAGTGGAAGGTTTCGCTTTGGAAGCGCGCAGCCGCCTATCAAGGCATGTGGAAATATAATTCATATTGTCAATCGCCGCATAGAAGAGCGTTATATCAAACACTGTGATATGAACGTCCCTATCTACTGGGTCAGCGCCACTGTCGCCCGCTTGATTCTAGCGAAACTCTGGCTCATCGTTCACCATCCTATGACCCAGCAAGACCGTAACGCCAACATATCACAAGGCTTGCGAGAGAATCTCTTCTTAACGTCAATAGAGGTCGTTGAATTTGCCCGCTTACTGGAAACGCATGAGCATACGTCCAAATGGGGATGGTTGTTCAGGACCAATATGCAGTGGTATTGCGTTGCATTTGTCTTGTCTGAACTCTGCGTTCGGCGCCCTTGCTCCGTTACTGATCGAGCATGGCACGTCGTGAATTCAGTGTATAATGTATGGGAGGAACAAGCCAAACACAAGAAGGGCATGCTCTGGCGGCCACTATCTAGACTGATGAAACGGGCGGCGGCGATTCGAGAAAAACAGCAACAGGAGATGAGAGCGCAATTTGGTTCCAGTTCAACAGTATCTGAGCATCCCTTATCTCTACCAGCGCACGCTGGACAGACGTCTGTTGACCCTCGTCTTCCTCAATTCCTACCTCAGATGAAGCTTGACCTAGACGTCCCAGCGCCAGTGGCAGCTCCTGTTCCACCAGAAGAGATATCCAGCGGTCAACTAGACATGAGTTTCGGTGAGATAGATCTCACTAGGGGAACAATGGGTGTTATCAGCGACCTTTTCCCACATACTGACTGGTTGGCCATGGATCCAACCTCTGAGCCACCATCAGCTGGAGCGGACATGCTTGGAATTCCAAATACCTCGACGACCTCGGTAGAACGCCAGCAGGACATGTCAACTCCACAGCTCAACTGGGAAGAATGGGATCGAGTCATGCGTGACTTCCAGATGGATTTGCAAAGAACAGAGACTGATCAGCCATCGGGAAATGTTTCTGACTGGCTTGCATGATGATTTTATATGGCACCTTGGAAATCAGAATGGCGTCCTAGGACCGTTGGCCTCGTCTTTAGGGCACATATTATTACGGCCACACCCTTCTCCCCTCCCCGTCTAGTTTTTTAATCATCCTATTCTGTGGTTTTATGACCACGACAACCTATTCATGTCTATGCATGTGTTTGGTTCTTGTGATACCTCGCTCTCTACTCTACAATACATGATATGCCTGTCGAATTTTGCTTATTGTTTTCTAGTATGCTATGGTGACTACTCTGGGCCCATGCCCCATACAGGCGCAGGAACGGATGACTTGCTTTATACTGTTGCGGACAACTTTGTTCTCACCTCTTTTAAGTTAATGCTTATTTTCCATTCCCATGTATTATTATCTGTTTTCGTTTGGCGATGGAAATAAATGGCACTTGGTGTCTTCAAGAAGGCGCTGCATGGTTATTTGGCAGATTAGGCACTTCATAAAGAAAAAAATAGCAATAATAATAATCTCCACTAACTTCATCATTTGGACACTATTATTCTTCAATCTTTCTCCCTCATTTCCTTTCTGTGCGAATGGTCCGTATATCAAATATCACGTGACATCTGATAGTGTACAAGTACAAGTGCTCCGACCCCGTCAACGTCCTCGCCTTAAGTTCCCTACGCTCTACGATTCGAGATCCAAACACTTCTTGCCGTTTCTAGGCAAAGGAATAGGGCATATTTGACCTTATCGGAACTGAAGCTCTGCATCAATCTTCAGACCCCTCAAACCCACCGTTAACGAACGACCATACTCTCCGCAATGGCTCCGAAACGACACGCAACATCATCATCCCCCTCAGCGCCCACGGCGACGACAACAACAACTAAGCCCCTTTCCTCTGGTCCGGCGACTCTCAAATCGAATTCCTCGCCGGTTGAAATCGCTCAGTATGTTTTGCAGCAATACCTCTCCTCGACGCCGCAGCGGACGATGCTCCTGGACGCGTTCATGGGTTTCTTAGCGATTGTCGCGGTGGTACAATTCTTGTATTGTGTTTTGGGTGGGAAAGACGTGAGTCTTGACTACGCGCCGGGGTTTATGTTCGTTTATTTGCTTGTGGATGTGGACTAATCGGACTGATGACAGCCATTCAACGCCTTCCTGAGCGGTTTCTGCGCGGCTGTCGGTCAATTCGTCCTCACGGCAAGTCTACGGATGCAGACGAGTTCGCCGAATGGGAAGGAAAGTAAGCCCAGTTCGAAGGGAAAGAATGCGCGGTTTGCTGGGGAGAGTGATGAGTCGAGCGGTGCGGTTTCTAGTGAGAGGTTAGTTTGCTGGCTGGAATTGGTTTGTATAAAGGCAAGCTTGCTGACTCGATTTGATTTCTCTGATAGGGCATTCGCGGATTATATCTTTGGAAGCTTAATCTTGCATTTCTTCTGCGTTAACTTCATCAACTGAGGCAGCGTTACCCTAGTCCCATGCCAACCAAGCTGGTCCTTTCCTAGCTGCGTCTTGCCTCGATGCTGCTTGGTTGCGTGTAACTGCTAGCAGTTTGGACTTGATGTTATGAGCGTCTTATGGATTACCTATCCTTTATGTATTTTAAAAGCTCCTATATGCCGTTATTTCGGATCGGAATACAATTCGTCCAAGTCGTTTGTTCTTGACAACCATGTAAAGAAACCCCTTTATATAGTCAAACAAGGAACAGGGTCTATATGCTATGCATACATGCAATATTATACAAAAGCCTTAAGTGTATCTAAAAAGTCGGCCCAGGTCTCCTCTTCACCTGCGGCCTCTTCACCACGCTGCCACCACCACCACCACTAGTAGCAGCCCCATTAGTACCATTTCGAGCAGGAGCCGACGACGACGCGGTAAGACCTCCAGCCTTTCTTGCACCAACGGCTGGTCGTCGCACGACTGACCCCGATCCGGGTTTCGGGGCCGAGCCTACTTCGATTTCATGTCTCCGTCGCGAGGGGTCGTTGCGTGCTTGCTCGCGCTGTTTCTCGGCGGCGGCGCGCTCGCGGTCCGCAGCCATTTGGGTTTCAATTTCCATACGGCGGTTGAATTCATGTTCCGTCACGCGGCGTTCGCGTTGGGAGTAACCTTTTTCTTTAACAGAGTAGAAGACACCACCCAGTTCGGCGAGCCACTATAGATTATTGGATCTGTTAGTTAGGACTGGAAGAAGGTAATCAAAGAGTAGGAGGGGTGGACTTACATGAGGATCCACGGCTGTCACTGTTGACATGTACTCTTTAGCGGTAAGAATTAATTCGTGGTAGACCACGTATTCAGGCACGTAACCGAGACCATATAGCGAACTGGTTGGATGGAGCTGCATAGTCACACTCGTCCGGAGATTTATGAACTCGCCGATACCCTTCACGCGTGCGGCCTGGTGGTAAAACCCAGAGCAAATGCACTTGCGGATCACGTCCCAGTCTGTACCGCAGCTAATGAGCGGCATTTTCTGCGCAACCATGATATCGTGGAGCTGTTCGCGTACTTCTTTTGCCCGGCGGAGAGCCTTGGAGTGAAGGAAGTGCTTCGTGCACCAAGCGTCCGAGTAGCCGTTGGATTTCCACTGCGAGTAGACGTGGAGGAGGGTCAAATGGTCAGATTCGGGGACGAAAAACTTCTCACGCGCGGCGTCGGACTCCTCCTGGCGTTCTTTGGGGCGGTAGAATACGCTTGGAACAGAGAGCATAGAGACTATGGTCAACATTTCTTCGCTGCACTCGTAGTCGGAAGACGCGGTGATAAGGAGTTTGGCCAGTGGTGGGTCCATTGGGAAGGGAGTCATGCGGCGCCCTAACAGTGTTAGGTCTCCAAGGTTGTCCAGCGCACCCAGCGACCAGAGCTCGAACAGAGAAGTGGTAATGGTTTCCTGCGGTGGCGGATCCATGAAGTCAAAATCCAAGAGGTCCTTTACATCAAGGGACTTTAGCAAAAGGACCGTGTTGGAGAGGCTGGTTCGTTGAATTTCGGGAATCGTCTGTAGGTATAACTCGTTTTTATAGGCTTGTTCGGTGAATAGTCGGTAGGCTTTTCCTGGGCCTGTTCGGCCGGCTCTTCCAGAGCGCTGGCTGGCGTTGGCTTGCGAGATAGGCGTGATCTGAAGCGTATCCATACCCATCCGTGGATTGTATACTTTCAATTTTGAGTACCCAGAGTCCACAACGTACATAATACCGTCGACCGTCAAACTGGTCTCGGCAATGTTTGTTGCAACAACCACTTTTCGCACACCTGGGGCAGCTTTTTCGAAGATCTTCGCTTGCTGCTCTGCCGGCATCTGACTGTATATGGGTAAAATACTGAGCTTCGGTGGGTCGTTCAACAAATTGAGCCGTTCATCGACCAGTTCACAAGTTGCCTCAATGTCTTCCTGCCCCGTCATGAAGACAAGGATATCACCTGGTCCCTGAGACACATGGATAGCCAAGACCTGCTTGACCGCACTATCGACGTAATCCTCGCAAGGAGTGCGCGAGAAGTGAACATCAACCGGAAAGGTCCTCCCGGGAATGATGAATTCCGGAGCTCCGCCATAGAATCGCGAAAAGCGTTCAGCATTCATAGTAGCGGATGTGACAATCAACTTCAAGTCCCTCCTTCGAGTCAGCACTTTCTTTAGGAGACCCATAAGGACATCAGTGTTCAGCGCTCTTTCATGCGCCTCATCCATAATTATGCAAGAATATTTGTCAAGATCAGGCTGAACAAGTGACTCTCTTAAAAGGACACCGTCCGTCATATCTAGGGCATGTTAGCGAAAATCAGATCAGAGGTAGTAGGAAGCACCCACATTTGATGACCGTCTCATCGCTGGTACAATCCTCGAACCGAATCGCATACCCAACGGAGCTACCAAGGCCCACTTCCATTTCTTCGCTGACACGTTTCGCGACGCTCATGGCAGCCACACGGCGAGGTTGCGTACAGCCGATCAAGCCAAATCTAGAGTAACCATCCTCGTGCAGGAATTGGGTCAACTGCGTGGTCTTTCCCGATCCCGTTTCACCAACAACGACAATGACCTGGTTGTCTCGAATGACCCGTAATAAATCCTCGCGGACCGCAAACGCAGGCAGAAACTCTCTCTGTTCGCGCATCGTCTTGCTCTTACTGAACGAGCTTTGACCGCCTTCACCCTTCTTCATGTGCTGTGCAAACTTATTCCCACCCTTATATGTATCTTCCACGGGCATAGAGACCGCACTATCCCCTTCATCTTCCTTAACTCCCATCAGCTGCCCCAATGCTGTACCCGCCACAGTTGTCGCTTCCTGGGCCTGCTTTTGTCGCTCTCGTTGCTGTCGACGTTCTCGAACAACCTTACTCCCTTTCCGACTAAACACAGCCATATCACTCTGCGGGTCGCGAACAGCGGAGACCGGCTCTAACTGCTTGGTGAAAATGGTACGACCATCGAGGAACGGCGGTCGTAGGTCGTGCACTAGCAAGTGAACTCGAGTGCCTTCTTCATCCTCGGGCATAAAGTCGGCATCGAAGTCTCGACGTTGCGCAACACCCGATGTGAGCATTCGATTGGTTTCCCAGTCGTCAATGTCTTTGCGCTTCGCGTCGCGCAGCTGTGGCGGGAGGTTGGAACTCTTCTGCCGTTTGGCAGGAGGCATATCGTCGGGAGGCATGGTAAATGAGGTAGCTAGCTACCTGGTGAAGTTAGAATATAGAACACAACCGAGAAAGGAATAAGTATATGGATTCGAATGGCAGAAATGGCGACCGATTGATAAACTTCGGAGGTGAAGTTGATATCGCCGGGATGCAAACAATACAAACGCAAAGGTAAGCTCACGTGCTTTTTGTACACACTGAGGGGAGACGTTATGGCAAGAGAACTAGATCTTTTGCACCGGAATAAAGGCTGTTGAGCGAAGTCGAGCACTTTAGTAACTTCTTCTCTACTCGTGCAGCCTCTCACTTGCCCTTTTTTCGATTTCGGTTCCACTGCCCACTACCTTAACCGCCAGGTCACCTCCGATATCAAGCCCCGCGTCGCACTTCCGAGCTTCACGCCGCACGAATCCACACGGACATCATGGCTAGCCAGCAACAGCAGCAAATAAATCCTAAAAAGCAGCAGGGTGCGTATACATTATCTCGAGTTTTTGAATTCTGGATATACTTTTGTTCAAGTAGCTGACGGGTTCCTCCAAACAGAGCTGCAGAACCAATACACAAACTTCAAAAATACATTGCAACAAATGGCACAGAAGATTGGTGACATGGAGCAGGAAGGAGAAGAGCACAAGTGAGTTTGCTGCATTCTGAATGGTTATCTGGGACAAAACGAGCCATGGGAGGAGGTCATGGGGCGTGGATGCGAGGCGTTGGTTGAATTCCGAAGTGGTGGACAAACGCTAATACTATATACGCGCGCGCGATGTAGACTTGTCATCGAAACCCTCGATCCGCTTCCTAAAGACCGCAAATGCTTCCGCATGGTTAATGGTGTTCTAGTCGAGCGCACAATCGAAGATGTCCTTCCGGCTCTCAAGACGAACTCTGACGGATTGAAGCAAGTGTTGGAGGAGTTGCTGAAGCAATACAAGTTAAAGCAGAATGAGCTGGATAATTGGAAGGTGCGCTTATTATTGTTATTCCCCCCAGGGTCTCGATGATATGGTGATATTGTGGAAGAATCGTATTAACCATGACGGATCACAGAAAAAGAACAACATCCAGGTTGTGCAACCATAGGCCGAATGACTCCTTCGCTCAGTGTCATATACCTGATTCGAACTTTTGCCATATACTACTGCTACGTTGATCGAGGTTAACAACGGCGTTAATCGGAGTCCGGAAATAAGCTGAATTGGGGATTGAAATCATAGTCTGAGTCCTAGTTCACCGAGGGCCATATTCGCTGAACACTGAAATATGGAACGCTTAGAGAGGAATGTCTCTTACAGAATAGCCGAAGATTCCCAGCGTCACCGGGTAAGACAACGAGGGGGACACTCAACAAGATGTGTATTACTGTAGCAGATAGAGTTGTTAAATCCTCAGAAATGCAGCCGTGCCTAATAATACTCATCCTGAGCCCAAAGGTACCAGGTTTGGACTCTTTAGCCCGAGGCTAAAGATCGAAAAAATGCCTGTCCTACTGCACTTACTGGGCAGTTAAATCAGATGTCCTAATGCACTTCAAAACAGGGTTTATAAAATCCTTCTGAATCTCGTCAATCATCACAGGCGTCGTACACACCGATATTCCTGTGCCCCCCACCTGTCAAAGTGCCCTGCAAATAGTAGGCTTAAAAACATGAGTTGGTAGGAGCTGCCAGACGTTGTCAAAAATGAAACGGCCATGCATGGAAGGACGATACGAAGCATATCCATCTGAAGATGATTGCGGGTGAATAAGCTGATTGGCAGCTTTGTTTGAGATTTGTAATATTGGCTGCTGTAATGTCCCTCAACTATATTTGGACAGCTGCGTTAATGAGTCAACTTCACAGGACTCGAAAGCCCTCGGTGTTGGGCAGTTTCTATTGGTCCTACATCCTTAGTGGTCAAACCCCGACAGCCCTCAGAAGCCTTGACGCTGATACTACAACATCAGTCGATCTATCATATTAGGGAATCGGGTATTACGGTTGAGATCCGGATGGTTTGGGCTGCGAATGGTCCGACCGTACTCCATACTTTGGACTCCATGCCAGTTTGCCTGGCTGTGGCCTCATGTTTCCGATAACACAGGGTTCTCAATTGCAGACCATATCCAGCGACAACCACCGGCGGGTGGACCGTAGTATAGGCCTCACTTGCCGTTGGGTTCAGTTTCAACATGGGAAAGGATAGGGAAGGCAAGAGACCATACAAAAGTACTGCTTGAAGAAGTTGTGATCATATTCCTCGCAAGTTTGGGACAGTGTAAGGCTCTAGATTTTGGGAAGCTGAGAGAGCCCGAGAAAGTTGGCGTTTTGAGACTATGAATGATTGGCCTTGACGTGAGCATATGCTGAGAAAATGAGTGTCAGATGGTTTGGCTTCAGTAATGCACCATCACTAGACCTGTCCATAGGGTCTACTCCAAGATACCATCAGTACCAAATGGGCCACAGTATTATCCAATCTGTCCCAGAAGAAAGCTCGTAAATCAATGATTATCTTCCCTCTGAATTTAGGAAGCATGGCAGCCGTCGAGGACGCCTCCTAATCTGAAATGAGTCACCATGGATAGAACTGGATGTCTCTTCTCATCTTCTCATCCATAATCCTCTATGAGGTAATCAGGTGTCATTGCACACATAAGTAGAAGTCTGATACCATCCACCCATCACCGGGCGTTGGAATCGCGGCATTTGAGGATATTGAATATTCACTCGCAGGACAGAAGTAACTCGAGTGTCTGCCATGATATCGGGAGCATTTTTGGTACCTCGGGTTGGAATGACCGCAGCCATGCACGGTCTTCCAGCTCGGTCCATGTTTTTGTCCTAGCTTTACAGCTCACTTGCGCAGTTCCCTTCATCTTCTGTCATAAGCTTCCGCTCGTTCTAGCCCATGCAGGCTCCATCTGTATTCATTGTACGTATTGTCGCCGTGCAAACTGGCAGGTGTAGAACTAGCCCTGATGTCCACTTGCGCTTAGGGCCTTAAGCTTCGTTTCCTTCATCACCATGGCATCACCTCTTACTCTGACTTAATTTGGCCTAAGGTGTGGCCCAGTTGATGCCTGAGATTAGATCTGTATCTGATAACTGTCCTGACATGCAGGAGAGTATAGGGCCTAGTCAGGGCTACCAGGTGCCATCAGGCATATATCCGAGGGATCTGTGAATTCACTGGGGCTGTACCATAGCCAACAGATGATAGGCCCATGTACACAACAAAGGCTTACCTGGCCACTGTCCTTCTAGTGCTGTCTGAGGGCTGTCTCGAGACCTGAAATCACGTATTTAGATCACGTGCATTACCATACCGTACAGAAGTCCACCCCTCTCCCCCGCCAAACCCTATCTGGAAAGGTAATCAGTCAAATACCATGCGTATCACTGCGGTATCGACACCTCAGGCCACAAACCACTTTCGCTTCCTTTCCCTCGAAACTCGCCTTTTTCCCTCCTCATCGTCGTCGAATCCGTTTCCATCTCGACTCTCTTCTGACAATTCCAGCACAATTCGCGCAAAATAAGTGCCTGCATCCAATCGGAATCCCCTCCAAGCCTATACATCCGCTAACTGCGAACCGCCGGTCCCCTTGCCCAGCAGTCTCTCTGGTTCGCCAATTGGGGCCTCCAGTCTGCCGCTCACGACGCCTTCTGTGTGGACAACGCGACCTGTTCTTCCCCAGCCCATATCCAATCTCTCCCTCACTTTGACCCCCTGTCTCGCCTGTCGTTGGTCGGCTTTATTCTCCTTTGCGCAACGTTCATTAATTATTTTATTCTTATTTTAATATTTTATCCTTTTTTCATTCGACCCACTGCGCGTGGCCGTTTTTCCAGATCTTCCGCGTTTTGGTCCATCCAGGGCGCGCGCATACTTGACGTTATTGCTGCACCATAATAATAAAATAATACCAAGCTGTATGTACCCCAAACAACTTCGATCGTTCTTTGTGACTGGGCATCAACCAAAAAAAGAAAAAAAATAATTCTTATTTCTGTTCCTGCCCCAATTGAGCGCATTGAGGAAAAAGAAAAGAAAATAAACTACTGGCGCACTCGTCGCCATAATGTCAACAACCAAGCCTTCTAGCATCACCGTCGCATTCGTTTGCCAATCCCCCACACCCGGCTAACTCTTGTTGTTCTCCCCCATTCAGGCTGCTGTGAAGCGAATCGCTGCCCAGCCAGGTTCATACGCGCCTTCACCTTACTTCTTCCCCTGACGCAAAGCAAATCCTAGTGCTTGGAACCAAAAGCCATCGTTTCGCGCACGCGCATCTCTGACGTGGTCTGCCAACAAACAGAGCAGCCAGGACCCCAGTCTACCCGAGTCATCAAGCCATATCTCCAAACAGCTAAAAATCATGTCGTCGACCTCTCCCTCGAAGGAACCGGAGGTGGACCCAGAAGTTCAATCAAATGAAGACCCGGATCAAATGGATAAAGATCAGGATTCACCGCACGCCCACGAATTTGAGGTAAAGGAGCAGGACCGTTGGCTTCCAATTGCAAATGGTTAGTTGCGCTTCCTTGCAGCATTTTCTGTCCTTCTGATTTGCGCGTACCTTGCGCTCGAGTGCCGGGCGACAGTCCGGTGGCCATACTACTCTGCACCCCTCTTTCTTCCCCTCCATACAGGCATCGCGATGGGTGTATATTTCAAGCGCATGCGCTGCTATTCGTTCCAGCGATTTTTATTTCGTCCGTCGAACCAGACGCGTCCATCTTGAAATGTACAACGTCTGCGCCACGGCTAAGAAACCGGCCGGCTGCCTTCTCCGCACCTACCATATCTTTCATTTTATGCGACAGTGAACATGACAGATTTTTCTTTGGCGCTTGGATATGCTGACATTTGTGTCAAGTTGCGCGTATAATGAAGCTGGCGCTGCCAGAAAATGCGAAAATCGCAAAAGAAGCCAAGGAATGCATGCAGGAGTGTGTGAGCGAATTCATCTCATTTATTACCAGTGAAGGTTAGTCCCGAGTTTTATTTGTTCTCTTTTTTGAACAGTAGCGCTAACATATATGCACACCCGTTAGCATCCGAAAAATGCCAGCAAGAGAAGCGAAAGACCGTCAACGGCGAGGATATCTTATTCGCAATGACCTCGCTTGGGTTTGAAAATTATGCAGAAGCCCTTAAAATCTACCTTTCCAAATATCGCGAGGTGAGACTTGAACAGCGTCTCTTTTCCTTCTTATCACCTTTCAAAAACCAACACATACTGACTGATATACTCTCCCAGACTCAATCCGCGAGAGGAGAAAACCAGAGACCATCCAGCAGCGGTTATGGTGCTGCAGCTGGTCGTCCTGGTACTTCCGGTGGCTTCGCTGATCCTGGTAACAGTAGCACTGTTATGAACCCGACACTAGATCCATCTGACCAGGACACGACCGGCTACGGTTACCCTTCAATGGTTGGCCATGCACACAACACGGCAGGGGGGGAGTCCTACTAGTTCAGCGAGAGAGACCATCCGCGAGACCATTGGCACTCTCTCTCGGACCGGCCAACATCAGCCAGAGGCCTCAGTACGGTCTCCTGCGTCACGTGGAAAGGTGACAGGAGCCGATGGAGCACAGTACAACGCCCAGTGGAACAGGTTGGAGACATGCGCGAGGTTCATCACTAGTCTCCGGAGGTTGCTCGCTACTCAGCGTCTTGATGATACGATGCAACGGGCTTTTTTTTATTGGATATTCACTGATGTAATATGGATTACGAAGGATAGGCATGATGGGATAGATATTGTGTCTCTTTCTTTAACGACAGCTCAGGTCAATTTTGGCCCCAGGTGGTTTTGTACGTGGGAGTGGGTGTTATTTCTTTCTTCCTTCTCTGTAACTATCTCATCGGTTTATGAATGACTTCTCATTTTGGGGCTTCTTCCGAGTTCGCAGATAGAGCCGCGAATAAGGTCCCTATAACTATGCGACTAGAATCGGGGTAATTATCAAGTCCAGGGCCATGATTGGCCGTCGATGTCGTTATCAAACGCCGTTTACTGTTATATACTCACTGAACTCACTGCCATTTGTCTCTTCCTTCGTTGCTTCTACTCTTCCTCTGTGCTCTCGTCCCATCCTGTTGTTGTTGTTATCGTCATTCAGAGCTCTTTCTGTATAGATCCAGATCTCCCTCTCCGCATACACCCACGTGAGTCTCCAGACCCACGGGACCGTATCCGTCACTGATTCATCTCGACTCTTCCTTCTTTCCTTCCCTTTTTCTCCTCTCTCCCCTGTCAGCATTCGCCTTGAGATACAATTCATACTACAAACTGGTACGCCATGTTTGGCACCTAGACCGTCTTGATGATGAATCATCCGGCATTTGCGCTTGACACAGTTCCGTGTTTCTGCTATGGCATCCGCAGCGCACCACCACCACGGCCGTTCACCCTCAGGTGATGGTGTCACCAAGCGCAAGGCGGGTATGTCCTTGGTGATTAAAGTCGACCCCTAAAATAAGCACAATTTTAGCTTACACTAATCGTTTTGGTGCTTAGGCTCTGCAGCTTGCGTCCATTGCCACCGTCGCAAGGTCCGATGTGACGCCCGCGTAGTGGGACTGCCCTGCTCGAACTGCCGTTTGTCTGGCATGACAGACTGCCGTATTCACGAGAAGAAGAAACGTCTTGCTGTTCGCTCGATCTATGATCCAGTCCCAATCCGTTGTCGGCCTCTGTCTGCTTCGGAACCGGGGCCTGCTACTACTAGTACCAAGTCTCTGTCGCCAAGTTCCGCTGACCAGCAGGTCGCTCTTACAACGCCCACGCCAGTCAATGCGCCCAATAGTCATCAGACATCATCGGGTTCGACCTCGCAGGACTATCAGCAGCAATTTGTATCAGGGCCAGCGGGCGACCAAGATGCACATACAGACCTGGAAAAACGGCTAGTGAATCTTATAGATGAGGGGGATACTGGAAGACGAGAAATCCAGAGGGGGGTGAGGGCGATCTACGTTGGTGATGAATTGTCGAATATGTCCTTTTTGATCCGCCAGCAACGGGAGAAAGACGACGATGTGTACCATTTTGCCGGAAATGAGATTCCCCGCCGACAACTGAAAATAGGCCATGATCAACTTGTCATGGACGCTCTTACTCTGCCAGAGCAAGCTCTTGCCGATGAGTTGGTGCAGGCGTACTTTACATACGTGAACCCAGGGTATCCCATCGTCGATGAGGATCTGTTCATGGCACAATATCGAAATCGGGATCCTGCAGACCCTCCTCCGATTTTGCTCCTGCAGGCCATTTTACTAGTGGGCTCTCATGTGAACCGTCCCAAAGCAGAGCGAGATGCTTTGAAAGGCATTTTTTTTCGCCGCACCAAATGGCTGTTTGACAGTCGAATCGAACGAAATCGGGATATCATGGTTCAGGCCGCGCTTCTCATGACCTGGCATTCCGAGAATGCGGACGACGATGTGGCTTCGAACGCCCATTACTGGGTTGGTGTGGCAGCCAGGATTGCGACCGGTCTTGGTATGCATCGGAATCCGGTGTCTAGCAGATTTCTGCCTCGAGACAGACATATGTGGCGGAGGCTGTGGTATATACTGGTGCAGTTTGATGTCCTAGTTTCGCTATCATATGGCCGGCCACAGGCTATCAACCTTGAAGATTCTGATGTGTTGCCTTTGACGGCTGCTGATTTCGAGGGTTGTGGATCGCATGTACAAATTGAGTATGTGATTCACTTTTCAGAGCTCTGCGTCATGATATCGAATGTCGTCCGCGAGCGATTCGGGCTACGAGTCAGCGCGGAACGGCGCAAAGCCGCTCTCCAGGGAGCCGATGAAGCCCTGGCGAATTGGTCATTAAGACTCCCAGATAATCTGCGTCTTCGTGCGTCGGATATGGACCCATGGTCCGCAATGCTTCATCTAACATACAACAATTTCCTTATCCTCCTCCATCGACCACACCCAAGAGCCTCGGCCTATTCAGATGACTATGGGCCTCACGACGCGGAGATTTGTAGCGCAGCAGCCGGAGTTATTGCATCCATCTTCGAGGAATTACGTCTGAATAACCGCCTAAAACTTCTCTGGTACTCTGGTGTCCATACTCTCTTCACGGCCATGATACAAGTACGTGTGGAGCTCCGGTTCTCCAATCCTGTGCTTGCGATCAACGCCCTGCGTCGATTTGACTCCGCCTCTCATTCATTGCGTGAACTGTCCGACTACTGGACGCACGCCGCCACCATTCTCCGGTTATTCGAAGACTCCAGGCGCCTTCAGGAGGATCTACGAACCGCCACGACCGGAAAACCTCGAAAATTCAGCGATACTGAAACAACGCGTCGAACCCCCGACTCTACATCCGACAACCCTACTCTCCTGTCAACATCATCCCAGGAACAACCACCTCCCCTGGATATCCCACCCACACCCGTACCAGACCTAACAACCCAACTACCCAGAAACCCCATAACCCAGCCACAAGAATTCAACAGCTGGATCCCTCCGACAAGCCTACCACCTGTAGAACCGCTCGACCAGCCACGGGAGTTTCTGGACTGGCGGCAGTTGTTCTCATTCACGGGTCCTGATCAGCCTGTTCCCATGACTATGGAAGGGTTGCCGGAGTTGGAGGAGGAATGGAGACAGATTTATTGGCAGGAGTTGCCCATGTCGGATCTATTGCAGGATGGGGGGTGGATGCATGGTTGATGAATCTCATGATTATATGATTGTATGGTAGTATAATAAAAATGCTGTCTCATTATAGAGAAGGGTCTATATATATATATGTGCCCATACCTGATATCAATTCATAGTACAAAACCTGTACTTAGTCCATGCAGATGCAACCTCAAACCATGCGAAATTTCATATAATCATCTACCCATAGACAAACGTCTTCCAATTCTGCCCCAACCGCTTCACGCCCTCCACCAACTCCCATCCCCGAATCCCACAAACCTGCCGTACAACGTCCTCCAACAACTGATCCATCACCGGCCCCGCAGTATGCAAGTCACTCTCGACGAGGATCCGGTCATCGGGCAGGACCTTGATCACTTCAATGACCTTCTGTGCAGATGGCCCGCTGAAATTAATCACATTGGAGAAAGAGAAATAGACATCGGAGGGGTTCGATGGGTGCAGGAATTGCCTGACAGGGTCGACAGGGCCGGAATACGAATGCATGCAGATCCGCGGTGGGAAAGGAAGTCGGGCGTTTTCTCCTTTCCCGTTTTCGCCGTCCCGTTTTAGGTTATCTTCAGCATCGCTCTCTTCATGCGCCTCCGCCGCACTATATCTCCTCCTTCGCTCTCGTCTTGTTGGAACCCTCCTCTCATATCCCCTCCACAGCTCCTTGAGGAGATCGAATACCGCCCCGTGCGCCTGGACACTGTGCAACGACACCGGCCGCTGCAACTCCCCCGCTAGCTGTAATTGTGCTCTCAGTACCGTCTTCTGGTGTTCCAGCTGTGTGCGATACGGCGAGAGTGTGCGGCCCTCGCGCGAGCCGGGGGTGACGCTTGCATCACGGACTTCGATCTCCTGTTGTGTCCATGGATTGGGTAGGCGGAAGGCGCGGTCGAGGCCGATTTCGCCAACAAGCGCGGTCACTCTTCTCTTTCCTCTTTCCCCGTCTCCTCCTCCTATTTCTTCTCCTCCTTCTTCTGCCCCTGCGGGTGTACCCGTGGGATTGGCGAGAAGACGCGCGCGGGTTTCAGCAAGGAGCTGGGAGAGTGGTTTCGGAGATGGGAGGGCGGAAATAAAATGGTCACCATCCGATTTGTCCTTGGGGGACGGAGCGAGGACTTTCTCGTAATGCGCCTTTTTAACCTCATCAGTGATAGGTTGTCCTGCTTCTGCTTCTGCTTCTGCCCCTGCTGCTGTATCGTCGTAGATCTGATACGAAAACCATGGATGCCACCCAAAACACGGCAGGATACGACTATGCTCCCCGGTTCCCTCAGCAGCCATCGACTTCGCGACCCCAAGCACCAGGTCCTGATCCTCCCCGCGCGTAGCCATCACCGTCAACGTCCGGGCCTTCATCTGCGGGATTTCGGCGATCGAGGACATGGTATCCGTGGGGTGGCAGTGAGCGTCGAAGACCCCCAGGTCCCAGGGGAATCGTGCATTGTCCGTGCTAATGCCTGTGGTGTCTGACCTGGTTTCATCATGCGACATATCCTACTGGTTTTAGTTGTGCGTGTGGGTGTGGGAGTTGATGGTAGACGGTGCTTTTGAAGCTGTTGCCGATGATGTCATGTGAGATTGATTATTCAGCAGTATGCCAGGGCATCAACATTGGGACTAGCCATGAAATAAGGAAACAGACGCTGGTCGAGTCTGCTGGACTCTGATTCAGGTCAATAATTCTAAAAGACGAAGGGCTAAAACAGTAACAGCGACGAGTAACCAGCCAAGTATGTAATGTATGTCCGTATATACACTGTGTACATCCGGTCTATATCTAGGGCAAGAACAACTCAACCGCAAATCACAAACCACACACAGATAGATAAACAGAACAAAGCAGCCAATCTGACATATTACACACAATGTATAGCACACAACCCTATCATCAAGAAACCAGCCCACTACTATCTATGCCTTCTTAATCGCCCTCTCTTTCCGACTAACGTCCTCCATCTCGTCCAGCACCGTCCGATTGAACTCCTCCCATCCATCCAGATATACGTGGTGACCTGCTCGCTTGACCACGACGACCTTCGCGGATCCATTGTCCGCTTCGCGCTCTGCGGGTGTCGCGTCTTTGAGGATTCGTTGCTTTTCTTCCTCGATCTTGGCCTTGGCAGCCACTCCGCCTGCAGCGTCCATCCAGTCGTGATCACCGTACATGAAGACGATAGGGATACCGGTCTCCCGTTTGACCAAGGTGGATTGGTCGGTGGGGTTGGCGGTTGCTGACAAGTCTGGGTGGCTTGTGGCAGATGGTGGGGCAGAAGACGGCGGTTGGGACGAATCAGTTACTTCTGCAGGTTGCCAGTTAGAGGAAGACGGGGAGGGCTGGATCATCTGGCGTCCCACGCCTTGGATGCGACGAATAAGGGGACTGCGCGCGAAGGCTCCAGGGGCGAGGATATAGGCTAGAGCGTATTCTCCGCTGCCGCGGAGACTGAAGATGGAGTAGGCGTAGTCGTGCAAGGACTTGGCTTCTTCGGCGGGAAGATGCGAGAAGCGGCGTGATGTCCAGCCAGAGACGATCCGCGGACCAAAGGGGCCAGCCCAGCGTACCAGCGTGAAGGGAGAGATGTTGGCGTCCCAGAGGTAGGCAAACCATTTGGGGAGCATTCGACGGGGAGGACGATCGCGCGATGCTTCAGCGGCATTATCCGGTACATTATTGGCAGGGCCCTTGAGGAGGACATTATTGTCGCCCTTCTGAAGTGCCCCGGGGGGAGGAGGAGGAGCAGGGGCCGTTGCGGTGCGGTGCTGGTCCTGAGTGGCTTCGCTGGGCAAGGTCGACTCCGACGGTTCAGGCATGTCCGCGTTCACGGCGTAAGGATCCTCAGGGATTCCCACAGGCGATGCTAGAATAAGCTTGTTCAAACGACCGGGGTACTTGAGAGCGTAAGCAACAGCCATGTAACCACCAAGGCTATGGCCAAGCAGGGTAAAGCGCTCAATCTTGCGCGTGACTCGCCATTCCTCCAATGCATCCACAAACCAATCCTCCGCCTCTTTGATGGCATTCTCCCGCTGTTTGGTCTTGATGCGAAACGGAGGTCGCGTACTACGACCCATGCCCAGCATGTCCAGGGCATGCAGTTGCCATCCTCCGAGCCGGCTCAGTGGTTCAAAGTTCTTGTAGAAGAAACCCAGACCAGCTCCGTACCCATGCAACATGACCAAATGTTGGTCAGCCTCCTCTCCGAGTCGTTCCACCGAGAACTCATTGAGCGCACGTTCTTTGCCACTCAGCTCGACCATGCTGGACTTCCATCGACGCGGACCGTACGGATCACCAAGGGAGCTCGTGGCCTCTTCGCTTTGTTGACTAGAGTCAACAGACTGCAGGCTTTCCTGGACACCATTCGTGGCGTTTGCCGTATTACCAGTCTGACGATGGGTGGGAGGCGAGTGCTGTAGGTACGGCAGGTGGGAGAGCACTTTGTGCTCTGCGGCAGCAGCTGGCGTACTCGCCCACTGTAACCAAGTCAGTATCGCAAGACAACCATTATTATTCATCCTGGAAATGCATCGTGGGACAACGTACCCATTGACTGAATCCCTCTCTGTAGCCTAGCGGGAACCACGCCGGCCGCGCAGCCGGGCCATTGGGACCACGCGCGGCATAAGGGGTACCCTCCCGGCGACCCGGAGTGCGCACATCGTCATCGGACGAGCCTATAGATTCGGATGCCATGGAGGAAGAGACCAGTCGACGCGAGAAAAGCGATGTCGACCCTGGGGGAAGGCACGGGAAAGGCCGGGGCCGTTGGAGGGGGGCGGCAGCGAATCGCAAAGAGGACACTTTGAAAAAAATAGACAAGAGCAGAGTGACAGAGAGAGCCAAAAAATCCCTGTCACCCGAACTGACGATGGAAAAACGGCATATAAGAGGAAGCAGGTGGGAGAAGAGAGCGAGCGAGCGAGTGAGGGTAAGAAAGAAGACGAAGTTATTCGGAGCCCGCGCTGGCGATAACCGACGTCACTGCGAGCGTCACGAAAATAGAACGACACAACAGGGATGGACAGAGGTACGGTACTTGCACTCTGTATATGCAGGAAACTGGAAACAATCCAGAGAATAGAGGCCAGCGGTATATAATCGTCTCAGGTGTCTCTGTCTTCGTCTGCTCCCCTCTCTGCCATCTCACCTCTTCCTTTCCTCTTCCTCTTCCTCTTCCTCTCCTTATCCTTCTCTCGCTTTTGTCCATGTCGTGAAGAGCATTGGCCGCAAAGGCCGTGCTGCTTATTCTCCTTTTCTTCTCCTCTTGAGTCTTTATGGTCTGCTCTTCTTTCCCCAGATCCTTCGCTATGACTTCATCCAATATCGACCAGCTCGTCAAGGGCTCAACGCCCTCTGGTTCTCCTCCTGACCTTCGTCCGGCTTCGACAACTTCAACGTCCTCGTCCTCGACCTCTTCAAGACCTCCTTCGTCTTCTCCTGCTGCTCCTTCTCATTCGTCTTTGCTGGCATCCCCCGAAATCACCTCCTCGTCCGTCCCGCCAGACCCGTTGTCGACCCTGCCCTCCTCCCCTCCGCAAATCTACCTGAACCTCCTCATCCTCGAAAGTTCCTTGCGCGCTCAATACCTGGCCTTACGCGAACGACGTCGTCAGAACACCTTCTTTTTGCTTCTCCTGGCTGCCTGGATCACCTACTTTGTCTACGCTTTGTTCCTACGGCCGCGCGAGGATGGTCGCGGCGTTGGCGGCTCCGTCTACTGGGTGGTCGAGATGGGTGAAAAGGTCGCTTTGCTGGGAGGCGTCGTGACTGCGCTGCTGGTCTGGGGCACTGGACAATGGGAACGTGGCATTCGCTGGCCGCGCCGGTGGCTTGCTGTCGCCAATCGCGGCCTGCGCACGATGAACACCAAGATTGTCATCATTCGCGGGCCGTGGTGGCAGGAGTTGCTGTCCTATCTGTCGTTTTTGTTCCCCTTCTCGAGGCCTTTCTTCCCCCCGCCGACAGGGGATTTCCGCCTCGTCGACCGCCATCTATCTGACAAACGCGGCAGTCGCCCGCATTACCCGCAATACTACAGCAGCGTCGATGATGAGTCGGGTCTGGTCGAGGAGGATCTCAGTTCCGGTGGCGATTATATCCGCCTGCTTTTGCTGCCCAAGTCGTTCTCCCCGGAGTTTCGCGAGAACTGGGATGACTACCGCGCTGATTTCTGGGAGAAGGAAAACGAACGACGTGCCCAGCTACGGCAGAAAGTGCAGGAGCGAGAACGCCAACTCGCCCAGCAGGATAAAGACCGCTTTTGGTGGCTGAGCCTAGCATGGAAACCTGCTTCTTCGCTGTTCTCGCCATCTGTGCATCGTCGACGACCTACGTCTAGCGGCGGCACGCCTAGCAAATTCGTCGATAATACCCTCCATCATCGGCCTCATCACCACCATCACGGCAGCATAAACTCAAAACACGCTCTTGATGTCAAGCCCCAGTCCCGGCGCAGCACGCGCTCCGATTCCCACTCGCGGACACCGTCTCGTAGCACCACTCCCGTCGATGCAGATGAACGTCCTCCCTCTCGATCATCGGCTACCGGTCGTCCACGACGCACGAGTACTACCACCTCCACGCCCTCTACCCCATCGCGCACCACAGACCAGGGCGCCGCTGGCCGCCGGAAGAAAGGATCGCCACGCGCCCTCGGGTCACGGGGCCTGTCGCCACTAACACAGGCACAGGTCAGGGAGGGCGTTCACAGTACGCAGTCCGACGACTGGGGTTACTCAGGAGGGAAAGAGGATATGAAGGACCACGATACGAGTCAACAGGGCTTTCCGTCTGGAGATATGCAGCTCCAGTCGTCTTGACTAATTAATTGAATTCAGAAAAATGTGTTATTATGATGTTCTTTTTCACATGCATATTTTTGTTGACTGTGTTTGTTCGTGTCTGGAGTGCTTGTTATTCAGTATTCTTGTCTCCTTCTCGTTATGTATGCCACTATACGTGATTGATTTTCTAGAGCCACGGGAATTTTCCCCTTCTGGATGCCACCATTTCTGTGAGGGCGCTCAGGGCGTTGCTCAGTGAGTATTTTCTGTCACAGCTGAGTACTCAGGGAGCACTCAGGGCCTACTCAGAGCACACTCAGGGCGTGCTCAGTGATCGGTCATGGGCACCCTGAGTTGCTCACCCCCCTTTATTCTGCAGAAGTAGTCTGACTTGACATCATTTTCACTGTCTCAAAATACCCACCCTGGTGCCCATATTGAATGATGCAAATCAAAACCTGATGGGCTTCAAATCTCACTGAGGAGCGAACCGCCTGGAACAAGCACACCCTCATGACAAAGTGCATGAATTGCCAGACTTAGAACATGTCCCGCTGTGTGTAGACAAGAGTATAGGCTGTGTTTCTCAGCGTCCACATGCTGCTGGACTTGGCTTCCTGGATTGAATCCTGTTGCTGGTGGTGCTAGTGATGGCACAAAACAACCAAGATGCAGGATCTGGCTGCCCTGGGCTGGCTGATGTACGGATTCCACCCTGAAAATCAAGTCTGGGTTGGCTGCTGGTCCACTGGACGTGACTATCTGGGCCATGGTCCCTGTATCAGAGGGCTGCCCACCTCCCTGCATGTAGAAGACAGTGGAGTTGGTGATCACGGCATGCTCTATCTCTGCCGAGTCCTTGGAGAGAGCTTGGTCTGACAGGGGGAGGTCTGACACTGGGGTAATAGAAAGGATCTCGGCAGGATACCCCAGACTTTCTCCATCTTGCTGGTAGGCGAGTTTGGTTGAGGCCATCTGGGAAATTGGTGGATATATATAGTCTGAGTACAAAGAGGTCGTTTGAATTAGGTTGAGTGTGTGACTTGGCAGAATCAAGCATTGCCGCATTTGGTATAGAGTTTAGATACATCCATTCTGGGTTTAGCCATCAACCACATTGGGTGCCTAAACTGATTGTATAAACATCTCATTCAAAGCCTGTAATGCTTGCCTTGTCTCTGGACATCAGATGTAGAGCTCCTCTTCATATCAGATCTAATACCAACAAACCAATCAGCAGAGGAATTCAACTCAGCTCACTGAGATTCAGCATTGCTATCCTTGTTTTACTGATATAAATGGCAAAGGATAGTTTTGTAATACAATGGGAGTAAAGTTCAATTGCATATAGTGTATATTGAATAGTGATTTTGAGGTAGGGGCAATCTTTACTCTTTCCTCAAGTAGGCAGATTCGATTGTTCTTTCCCCTGTATGTTGTCGTGGCTGTTATGTATTTGAACAACTCCAGAATGATATCTGCCCATCTGTTCCTGCCCCGTTTGCCTCTCTGTCCTCTCTGCCTGTTGTGATCCGATTGATTTAGGTGTGCCGCGGTCGAAGATTCATTATCATACCACGGATCCTGCATTACCCAGACTAGACGACATTGTGATCCGATTATGCCGTGTATAGGCAAAAAGGTGTCGTCACCTCGAAGGATGACCAGAAGTCAAAAGGAAAAGCCCAAGACAACTGTGGGCGCTTCCACAGGCAGTACAAGTTCCACAACAAGAACAAACGCAACAGTCAAAAGCCTGAGAAAAGACCTGAAGGATATCGGTCTTTCGTCAAAAGGCAACAAATCAGAGTTAATGCAGTGTCTCCATGAACACAAAGCCTTGAATGACACTGCCACATCGCCAGAAGGAACTGACGACAGTCCAAACGGAGTCGCCATAGTCGCAGAAAGAATTGAGCCGACGACTGACAGCAATACCATCCTAAGGGCAAAGTCAGCCTTAACTGACACAGTCGAGCGAGAACAATTTACAGTCGAGTGGAGAGATTCCATCACGATTGTTGGTAACGAGATGGGCGTTGATTATGGCCATTCGAAAGCAGCAATCTCCCAGCTGGAGGAGAATGTACGAACCCTCACGGCGAGGGCAGATGCTTCAGATCGCCGCGCAGATGCTTTGGGCCAGGAAGCAGCCCACACAAGGCTTTACCTCGACACGATGCTGACGGACGCCCGCCGCACACGTGAAAGATTTGCGTGTGTCTTCAAACGCGACAAGCTTAGGACAGCAAATGATGCAGACCTTCAAGTGATCCGTGAGGGAAACAACTCAGTACATGGTGGAAACTGCGTTCTGGACGGCGATCTCTGGATACCAAATGGGCAGCGTCGGGATATCGAAACCTTTCAGGCCTTATATGGTATACTCCCCCAAGACACCCACCGGGCTGCGCAATACCAACCATCGCTGGACTCTCTCAACATCCACGCCTCAATAGTTTCATCACAGTTCAGGAAGCCAACCAATGAGTTCATAACAGCTTTCAAGGAGTATGCAGATGTTTTGCAGATGTCTGACTTTCCTTCTGGGTATTTGGAGGGTGATGGCAATGCCGTGAGCTTGCGATATTGGCGCTTCCACCAAGCTGCTAATGCTGTTCCGTTGATCAGTGATGCATGAATTGGGTGAATGTATTGTATGACTGTATGATTAATGCATTATGTTAGTCTTTTTCAGTTAGTCTCCAAATTATCAGCAACAAGATTTGAGTTTCTCATTTGCTCACTGTTGAATACATGCTCACGGTTATAAATTGACTAGAATTGAAGGGACTCACCGTCCCAGGGTTTTCTCTAACTATACGACATCATAAAGTTGGGTTAAGATGCATTGTTGCATGCAAATCAGAAGAAAAAGCAAAGCAGTCCTATGTAACGCCCTGCCCAAGCGATTGGATCGTGGTCACTTCGAAGAAAATTAAAGTCTCAGATATACCCATATCAAGCATGCCAGATTCGAACAGAAGGAAAAAAGGAAAAAAAAAGAAAAGGACAATGAGTTATCACTTTAAACATGATTAAAT